>MU377191.1:0-64898 GCA_022495195.1 Xylaria digitata
ACTAAACTACTGTAGTACTAGTACTGGCTAGTACTAAACTACTGTAGTATTAGTATTAGTAAATACTACTGTAGTACGACTAATTTGCAACCCTGCTAACGACAAAGCTAACACGGAAGCGAAGACTGGTGCGTTATTCAGCCTTTCTCCCTCTAAACCGCAAGCATAGGGACCGGTACCATTGCTACGTTATCTGTTGACTTCTCAATTCACTCACAATAAGGCATGGCCGTCGTTGACTTTGCAAACCAGGTGGCTTAAAAATTTAATGCGCGTTATTTTAACTCAGCGTCTCCTGGGGGTCGTTGGAGTTTACCGCTTAGGAGTCTATATAAGTATAATGTCCTGTTCCATATAATTATTCGTGTCCATATTCCTGACTCCGTTCGCGAAGCTAACGTATTCGGTAAACCCAATCCTTTGATATACATTCCTGTTGTCGAGACTTGCGAGGCCCCTGTTTTCAACCTTTCTCAAAACTAAGCACATTGTTGTCCTAGATGCTCCTGCGAGATCTCCACTTGCCCACGCGACCTCGAATAAGACATTTAACCTAGCTAGTGGTAGGATGGCCAGCTGCTCGCTACTTTTCAGGTCCGTGAGGAGATAATCAGGGGAAAATACAATCCCCTTCATGTTTTCACGGTCGAGCTGCTGTGTTCCGACAACATCAGCAAGAATAAAGGATTTGGAGCCGTCTGTGCGGTCTCCGCCCTTCCATGATGTCTTTAGAAGCCCCCCACGGATTTGGATGTAGCAGCCTTCTTGGACACTTCCGTATGGGTTTTCAGAAGCCAAGGATACGTGCGCGTCTTGCAGTTTAAATAACGGTTCACCATTACCACCGTCATACCACAGGTAACGTACCGGGTCCATCACGGACGCCCAAGACCATAAAGGGGCTAGGTACTCTTGAGGCTTGGGACGACGTCCGGTCAAACATGTTCGGGAGTCAGACTTCGGCCCGTTGGCTATCGCTGCCAGTAGTGTTTCGCCCACAAACCATGCCAGCTGATTGGCAAGGTGATCCCTCCATAGTCCTGCTAGATACCGCGGGCTGGGTCCCTCTACTTGATCGTGCCTTATGTATCGATATTCTTTAATAGATGCTAGGCCAGACAGGGCTATTAAACGATCAGTGGGGTGTGACAAATCGAGAGTACTATATTCGGTTACGATGCTGGGCCAGGTATGCAGGTCAATGCTTTCTCGAAGTTGGGCCATCTTAGTGGATGTTGTAGAACGCAGAAACACGCTGTAGTTAGACTCTAGTTCGTGCGTGGTATCTTGTGATGCCCTTCCGCACTCACATATAGTCATCTTGGCGCACTCGAAAACGATCTCCGTGCCACAAAAATGGAGCGTCCGCGGAGAGAGCCATCGTTCTTGCATAACCCAAGCTCGAGTCATCAGGGGAAATCTCGATGGCTGTGTTCTCTGATAAGTCTGTCCAAAGTGCTGAACGTCGAGGAGTTCGGACGGTATAGCTATTAGACCAAAGGGGCCTGTCTGCGGGTCCTGGCCGGTTGACCGAATCATGATCTCATCGGGATGTTTAACGAGCTCTAACGTTCCCGCAGAACTCGAGGAACTGGTCGCTGCGATGCACACGAAGCAATTAGAGTAGTACTGGCCCATTTTGCGCGCGTCATGCTCCCAGTCTTCTTTGCTGTCTTGTTGGATGCAGAGTGAATCAATCCATAGTTTTTTAATTCCCAAACGCCGACAGACTCCGATCGCCTCGAGATAAACTCGGGGCATTACTGACTTAGGAATTGATTCCGAGAATTGCTTTTTCGTGATTGTGCTAAGTATGCAAGCGGTCTTCCCGCCCCAGCAATGGCTCAGGCATGCATACGTCCCCTTCCGACCACTAGTGGAACTTGCTACTCTTATAACGTCGGAATCGTTTTCACTGATATCGAGAAACCGGCTCGGAAGATCCATGTCTTCCTTCCCCTGACAGCCATTGTGCCCGTCGACGCATCCGGTAATCCATGACTCCACCACGTCCCATCGTCTCTGCGGATATAGATAGCTCGGGATTGAGTTCTGCCTTATAGTCCGCAGGTGCTCTGGAACACCGCCGCAAGGATATATCTTCCCCCCCGGATCGAGCAAGATTGTGAACCTTTGCGTCGTTTTCGGCTTATCTGTAGCCCACGCCATGAAGGTGAATTTGCTGTGTTTTTCGATCTTTTGGATCACTAGCTCTAGATTAGGTTGTTCGTGATAGGCATTTATAGTTGAGCTTGTACTCTCAATCCATGCTTCATGTATCATGTTTCCCTTGGAACATCTCTTTATGGTAGCATGAAGCAGCTTACATAGCGCACATGGCTTTCGGTTCACTTTCTTACCAATGGCAGCGACATCGATATGGGTACGACGAGTCCGGCCTATGATAAATGGGTTATAAAAAAACCCGGCCCGGAACAGGTTACTGCATCTGGAGCAGGAAGACCCGGATAACCTTTCAGAATTGAGTTAGCCTGTCTCTACGGCGAGAATATGATTTCCGGAATAGAGACACATACAAAACCAGCCTGCCTCCTTGATTCGTTAATATTTCCTTCAAGTCGATTGTCTTCTCAGCCCAGTGATACTGAATAGTGCTAATTTCCTGCCATTTTTTAAGATTCGTGTGATTGACGATGTAATAAGCCGTCAGTCCCCCGTCTTCCAGCTTCACCCTTCTAGCATTGTCTGGGGTATTCGGCACATCGAAGTTGCCATGCATAATATTCCAATATGGACTAGATATAACTGATAAGGTGATTACAGACTCGCGAATGATACCATTTGGTGTCAAGCAGTTGGCTAGTAGGATCTATCTCCGCTTCGCGGCATGGATCAATAATCGGCAATTCTCACCATAGGGTAACCAGTGATGGTAGGATGGGATATCAGGCACTATCTCATAATCGTAGAATTCTTCCGAAATATTGTTATTTAGGGGTTTAAGAAGCTTTCCTCTTGCTTTGAGAATATCTGTTAAACTAATTGAGGAGTGCGACATTGCACCGCTGTCGTTTCTCAAGTCACCATACAGTGTCGAGCCTATCAACCTGAGGTTCGTTGTTGTATGAGTGAAGTCGGTTTTATGTCGTGAGAACACACCGTTATCGTTTCCAAGGAAACCGTTCAAGTCCGCCCAGGCCTCTTTGTAAGTGAGATCAGTCTGTAGGATTTGGCATGCCAGGAACGGGCCATCAATAAGCCTGAGGTAGCGACATCCTTTGAGGCGCATGAAATCGTACGATCGAAACTTGATAATTGGTACCTCTGTTACGGCTGAAAGTTCAATTTCGATGATTATCTGGTCATCCCACCAAGTCCCAAAGCTGGTATTCAAAGTAGCGTGTAAAACATTGTTCACTAGCCTGACATTCTTGGCGCTGTGCGAGAACCCATACCCATTAATATCAAATTTGCCTTCTTTGTTGCCAATATGATGATCCAAGGATATTCGGTGCTCATGGACACCACCTCCGGTGCTAAGCCGTATATCCAGGGAATTCGTATCCCGTAGAGATAAGGTGAACGTTTGTGGCGGAGAGTGTAATTCCATGGCGTTATGGTCGGTATTGGAATGTGTAGATATGATGCTTTCGAGCAAATAAAAATGATATATAAACAAGGAGCTAGAGAAAAGTAGAGGGAATGATGTGAGTATCAGGCAGCTGTGTATCATCGCCGGGGGGGACTAGTTTAGAGATCCAGCCCTCGACTTCTCAACCACCATAGATAAGCTGCGTCGTTACTATGTAATCAGAGCTAGCGAACCGGATTAGAATCTAGACGGTCCGCGGTAGGTGCTTCACCCGTCATCATAAGTTTATCCCCCGCACATGGAATCGAGCCATGTCACATCTCGGGGTGAATACTCAGACTGTGTCGGCCATTTAATTAATCCCGTCAACCGGGCATAGCCACAGATTGCAGTGTAGCTAAAACCGAGTATGTGTGTGTGTATTAATGTCTTTTGTCACACTTTCCAGACTAGAACAAAGAAGGTGTTGTGTACGTAAGCGAACGTATCAATTGGTGATAGATTAAACTCTTCGCGTAACAACGAATATTTATCACCTCCCTATACTTGGGTCATGACATCTCTGGTGTTATCTCTTGTGCTGGCACCAGTAAGACCGCTAAGAATAAGGCTAAAATTATAGAAAAAAAGAAAGGAAATGTATATATTAGTAGATATTAACTGTATATAAATTAGCTGTAGAGAACGGAGCGTCTATTCGAATATGCTTGTGCTTCCTTTGACGATTAGATACTGGGTTAGGATCCTTCTCCTTTTTCAAACGTGGTGATATAGCATCTTAACAGGGTACTTCCCTTTATACTCTGTCTCCCAGAGCTATTTTACTCAATTATGCGCTATGAAACCGCTTCTGTTTTTCTTCGTTGCCTTTAAGGACCCGATTTTTGCCTACTTGCGATATAGATCGAGTATTTTAGCTGTATAATAACCTAGTAGAAACTAGTATTTTATGGAATTGATTCTGCCAATTTAGCTGCTGGCTGCTGTAACACTGTATTTTGACTATGCAGTATCTGCGCAACCTTAGAGGTACTTCCATGTAAGGTCATCATTATCTTCCGTCTAGGTGTTATAGTAGTAATCTTTTTATCTCGTTTATTTCCTGAAGAAGGTAGTTGAAGGTTGAAAACCAGTCAGCAAGGGATGTTTCTCTCTCTCTCTCTCTCTCTCTCTCTCTCTCTCTCTTAAAAAGCGGAGTTGCACAAGCTGAATCTTTTCAAGCTTTTCTAGGTACTTCTCACAGTTCCAACCTATGAGGAACACCTAGCAGCAAAAGTTGATAATGTGGCTCAAGCAACGCAGCCGGTGATGGCAACGTTGTTTTGACTTCATCCATGGGCGGAGCTCCTTGGGCATGAATTCAACAGCAATATTATTTCACGAAGCATTATTCAGAATAAAGTATCCAATCTGATCTCCGCTAATATCATATCGATCCAAGGTTCTTGCCGCTGTGTTCGCCGTACACACGTCGTATACGCGCCGTTGGTTTATTGCAGGGGCGAACAGGCGACCAAGTATTAGGGGCTTATTAGCGTTACGCTTCTGTATATCGGACTCGAGAGTTAAACCGATAGTATAAAACTTGCGTTCGGTCGCCTTTTTATCAAGGGCTTTAAGGGCATTAGACTTGGGAACGATCGTTATATTGTAGCGAATGTGAAGGCTATAGGACTGGGACGTGATCTACAGCTTTTAAAGTGGTACGATCGAACGAACGCGGGAACGTCAACTCGAATAAATTCTGTTTCCTGCAACCTAGAGTCGAGGCCAACATTGTTCCTGCCTGATCTAAAGTGGTGCTGACCTAACTATCTCTGCTATAACGATTCCCGAAAGTCGTTGCCATGCTAGGCATGGGATTCGGAGCACTCCAGAATCACTCTCACAATCTTGCTATATGATGGGTAACTCGTATAGTAGCTAAAAAGTTTTTTAGAATACCCTAGCATTGTTGATTTGAATGGTATAAAAAGAAGGCCAACAGGTTGAAAATGGTAAAATTATTAAATGTCGAAGGTATATACCAGACAGTACTGCTAGGTAGGCGAGCATTTAGATGTCCCAGCTCTCAAGATTCCAGTGAGAGGGAGCAGAGCAATTGATTCGTAGGAAAATATGGCCGTTCGGTAAACGGGGCTAGTAAATTTGAGGGCTAGAGCTCAATGGTAGTCGAGTAAGGTAGAACCGTGGGATACCGCCACAATAAATCTAGTCAGCTGAGACCTTTGTGCCAAGTGCTCAATACTGCACAGACTACGGCTTGTCCTTTATAAGCTAGCAAAGCAGATCTTGCCAATATACTTCATATAGATACAAACCTTCCCTTCTTATTATTGGGATGATCGCTAGTTTGAGTTGTGGCATGAACATGGTTGCAAAAATGGAGCCCGATGCACCACGTCGAGCTATTTCTAAGGAGGAATTTCTTTCGCCGACCTTCACGCCTAGGTATATGAATCGCATCATACAAGAGTAAGTAAGATCACTCTCACCTCATGGAATCCGTGAATTGCCCAAAAGCTTCATTTTCTCGCGGTCACTTCTCATCGGAGCACCATTAGGAATTCTCACTACGAAACAACAGATATCACTCTAACAAACTGGCTAGAGGTATCCTTCTAGTCGCAGGCGCAGCGGCTATCCTTCTCCAGCTCGCCGAGCCAGGCGTTGGTGCAGGTGTGAACGAGCATAGTGATTTTGCGTATCGGGTCCTAGATCGTCTACGGACGACCATGACGTTCGTGTATACTATCACCTATGGAACGCCCGAGGAGAAGAAGACAATCATTCGTATGATCACTATAGTTCACTCGAGGGTGTCTGGAATGCTTACCGAGGGACGAGACAAGGGCAAGCCGTGTGAGTAAAGCCAAACATTGGCTTGCTGACGCCATTTATTTATTATTTCCGGTTTTTTGGGGGCTGACGAGTCTATCTTTGGGTCAATTCTTTTTTCTTTTTTTCGAGCTATTGCGTCCTTAGTCTATGCTAATCTAACTCATCATGGCTAGATAGCGCCCTCGACCCAGCCCTTCAGCTCTGGGTAGCAGCGACACTATACGCAACGGCAATATCCGTGTACGAGCGGATCTGGGGTGCCATCATAGATGAGGAAGAGCACGACAACATCTACTTTGAATACTCTATCCTCGCCTGCAGCTTACAGGTGCCGGTTGATATGTGGCCATCCAGTCGGCAAGCGTTCTGGGATTACTTCCATCACAAAATCGCGACGCTCGAAGTTACTCAGCACGCGAGGGATGCCTGTGGAGAGATCATGTATCTGAGGCACGCGCCGGTGTACCTCCGGATCTTTATGCCCGGCATCCGGGTCTGCACCTCCGCGTTTCTACCCGAGAGGATACGGCAGGAATATGGATTAAGTGCCCACCCAAGGATGTATAAGCTCCTTGAATGGCTTATCAAGGGAATTTATCGCCCCCTTCCTGTCAAGGTAAGGAGTTATCCAGTAACGTTTTATATGAGAGATATGAGAAGAAGGCTGGCGTGTCAGAAGAAGATTTTCCAAAAGGCGTGATCTCTTTTCCTTCAGATTGGTTTTCTTGGCATCTGTAATACTGTAATTCTTGATTTCTTCTTTTCTTGGCAAAGTCATTTACCATGAGCATCTCCTTTTGACTATAGGAAACGGGGGTATTTGCTATGAATTTACGATCACATAGAGTTAGGCTCACGCATTGTAACCAAAGGTTGTTGTTAGCGTCGGTCTCAAGGGAGTTAGATAGCGGTGGTTTCAATCAAATTTATACATGTTGATGTCTTGTCTTGTCTTTCTACTTCAAGCCGACGTATAGGCCGGCTTTGTCGTCCGTATGTGGTGAAAGGGGAAATATAATAAGCGCTTAGTAGAACTTGGAGCATTGGTATTACTTTGCATAGTACGTGTGGTAGCAAAGGTGATACAACGAACGGACGGCACACTTAAGTATAGTTTATCTGCTATGGAAAATTATTATAAATACTAGGGCTACCGAGCCTATGCCAACATAAACTAACTTGGCAGAGACTGCCAGTATAGATAGATGTCCGTCGTGGGATGAGGATAACTCAATACTAGAATGACTAATCGTGTGAACGGTGACACTATCCTGTATGATAGAAAGGTAATTGTTCTTAACTCTTATGTCTATGACTAATGCAACCAAAAATATGGCTTAACAAACATGGAAATGGACTTGTATACAATGAATTCTTAGCATGGTAGTTGGCCTTGTATTAGCAACAACCTTTTTTCATATATATATATTACTTGCATTTACAGCTCTCTATCTTTCTTTGCGATTACTTGATATCTTTCAATAACACTGTAAGTGCCTTTTAGTGTCCGTGTTTCTTATAACGCTTTTATAAACAGTTGCAGGCCTAAATTTTCTCACATGTACCATTCACTACTTGCATAGTGTCACACCTTCTAAGCTGGAGCAAAGAAGTTGTTATGTAAATAAACGTTCATACCAGTTGGTGTTGGATTAAACCCCTTGCGTAACAACAAATGTTTATCAACTCCCCTATACTTGGGTTATGACACATAGGAAAGAGTTTAAATACAATACACGACTACACCATATAGTCGTATACCTATGTAACTGATTGGGTGATATAGGCTTAGGTAGATGATTAATCTATTTGTGCTTTGCTCACAGCTATCCTAGTAGAATGAGAAATATCTAGCGCGTCCACAATGACCTCGACATAGTCCGTCGGATTGAACTAATAACTTCCTTCAAGTCTACAAGCTTTCGTCTTTTCGTCATTGATCCGTTCTCGAGCCGATTATATAACTGGTTTGTTGGAAGACGGTCGCTTTCAGAATAACCACCAATAGCCTAATAAAAACCGTCAACAACATCGATTGACCTAATCCACTAGCGATTTGTTCGTATGGTGATTCTGCCGGTTCAAGTGTGTTGTTCCCATTAAATACAACCCGGTAGAGCAACCAAGATATGGCGAGTGCCACAGCAACGGTGGGTATTGTTCCTAGTATCCAGCGAAGAGATATCTGGTTCGTGCTACAATATGTGGTTGATCATTAGGTCGAGGGGGGATGCCGTCGCACACCAATGGTACAGTGGTTAACTGGCAAATTTCTCTTCACGTCATCTTTCCCGCGGGGGTCGAACCGGAAGGCCTTGAAGTTGAATAGCTCAGGAGACCAAGAACAAAGGAAATCCAGAACCCATCCGAGCTAAAATCCATCAATCCCAAGCCATGTCCTCATCTCCCAAATCTACAATCACGGCATACATGCAAACTAGGAATGCATAATATCCTTTTAGCAGCAAGTCCTTTAGCACATGCCCCTAGCTCAAAGACAACCCGACTACACTTGGGGAAAAAACCTTCATTTACTGTGCCATGTTCGGAGAAACGTCGGGGATCGGAGCTTTATTCTATAATCATTTATAAAGCGGGAGAATAACAAACTACGACTACTCAGAGAGACAGGCAAATAACCACACTATAAGTCATGAGTGACTAGTGGCACGCATATATGATGACACGGAACTCATACTGGGACGAATATCACGTTTATTCTGACCGGGTTTCTGCGCACAGTCCGCTATCAAGGTGCTTCCTAGTATGGAGCGGCTCTCCCTTGTCCTAAGCCGCGCCTAAATCGACAGCCGGTCTGCTATCACCTATACGGAAAAGTTCATGTTGTGGCGTAGGCGTTTCAGAATACTAGGAACGGGTATAATTGTGGAACAAAAGTGAATTGGTGGGCAAAAAGCCACTGCTGGTCATATTCGTTGATGATGAACTGAAGAACATGGAGAAAGCATCAAAGTGATTTGCCAATGCAGATCATCTAACAGGCCAAAAAATCCCTGCGACGAACTGATACGGGGCGCACTCCCATGTTCTTCCCATAAGCCATGGTGTACTGTGCCATCGCGTATTATCACAACCGTTAAGTCGAACCTATCAACGCCGAGGAACCCCTGAAAGCACTAAACGACAGATCTAAACGGCCTCGCCGAAAGTGTTCTCGCCTGAATACGTAATGTAGAGAAATCTAGAGAAAGAGAAGAAATCAGCGGCATGAAGATTATAGATGGAGAATAGGAAGAAACGTACCCATCTTCGTCCTTATGCTCTTCGTAGATGCTGCTCATGAGGGCGGCGGTCGGGGGTAGGACTTCATCGACGAAGATGAAGATGGCCTTCTCGGGAGATAACTTGATGCGCTTTCGGATGACGTAGACAAACTGGCCTACGGTGAGATCTGCAGGTACGAGGTACTTCTTCTTATCAATAGTAGCGATGTCGGACTTTTCCACCTTCTCGCAGATGACCTAGAAGAATCGGGGGTCAGTACGGGAGAGCATGGACGCAAGCGACGCATACGATGGCGGGGGTGATTCTGTGACGTACGGGGATACGGTCGGAGTATTTCTGACGGATGCGCTCGGCCTCGGCCTTGCGCTTCTCGAAAGGGTGCTCGTCCTTAAACTTGCTTCGCATTTTGGCGGTGAATGTGGGAGATGATGATTTGGTTGTTCCTTATTGACGATGACAAAACTGCTCGATCTCGATGTCAGTTGATGGTGCTAACGATCTTGTATAGAGCCTGGCGTGGATTAGGTAGGTCAAGGTTCAAACCCACTCTATGGGGCTTGGATGGTGAGAGAGAGAAGGTAAAATAGGTGGTAGTCGGGAATGATTATGGAAGGTGAAAGACTACCTAGACAGACGATAGACAGGATACTTTGGTGGATGAGAAGATGGATGAAAGGCGAAGAAAGACGACGAAGAGAAAGGAACGTTTAGTAGACTTGTTCAAGGTGAAAGGTTGAAAGCAGGGGGGGGATGAAGAATGATACAGATTTGATAATAATGGTAGTGGAAAGAATAGAAGGGTGGGAGAGACAATAGTGTTACGTGGGATAAAAGGTTGCCTGTTGCCTGTGCCTATTATCCGTGCCTGGCTGACTGGCTGCTTTGCTCTCGCAGACTTGCTTGCTTGCTTGACTTGCTTATCTGCCTAGCCGGCCTGATGTGATGTAATGTCTGGTATTGTGTAATAGATGGGAGATGTATATATGTGATGGGATGGATGTATGCTGTACCTCGTCTCTCTCCTCTGGATCGGTCTTGCTCAGTAGGTGCGTATGGATGTATGTATTGTTTGTCTCTCTTAGGCTTCTCTTTGTCCTCTGTTATGCTGGTGATTTGGGAGATAATAGGTATATACACATACACACGTATTGTATATATAAAAAGAGATGGTAAGAGGAAGAGAGAATGGGTGGTATGAGTGGTAGGGAGAGGGAAAGATGGAGATAATGGGGATGACGGGACGGGAATGATGGGAACGGCGGGTAGAGGGGCCAAGGGCAGGTGACAATGACGAATGAGAGAGTTGGACTCACTAAGTTGGCTTATTATAGTGCGACTTGGTTGGTGACCAGCCGAGCCACTCGATGACTAAATGAGCGGATGACTGTAGATGAGAGCAGATGAGTGACGCCGGCGATGATGAGGGTATAAAGCAAGCGATGGGACGGACGACTTGATGTAAAGAGACTGTTTCGTTGATGGGAGTTAGTTGTGGTTGTCGTGGTGGTGGTGGTGGGACCGAGATTGGTAATGAGCGGTATGTAATGTAAGTAGGGCGGAGAAGGGAGGCATAGTAGTGTACATAGGTACTGCCATGGTTCAAGCTAAGGCGGGCGGGTAAGTGGGCTGGGGGTAACTAAGCACCTAGTGTACAGATTAAAGTACATGACCTCTCATACTATCTAGGTACAATGCATGTACCTGCATGTACCTACGTAGTAACCAAAGGGACTGTCTGTACATATCTCTTACTCAAGTACCTAATCTAGGTACGTCTTACCCCCCCCACTATAACAGCTAGGTACATAGTAGAACAGCTAAATGTAAGTACACTAGAAGTATTATAGCAACAGACGAAGAGGCGGAGTAGTGGGGCGTCCGAGGTTATATCGCCCATATCGCCCGGATTTCTGCCCGGATGACTGACTATCTAACCTTACTGGTCAGGTCGCCTGCCTGGGGAGGGGCTGAGGGGCTGAAGTAACGTGATCTAGTCCCCCGATCTAGACTAGCTCACGTCAATCAATTCATCCCCTCAGCCTTCTGCCCAAGACTGCCCTCAGAGGTCCTACCCAATAGATACATACCTAGTAGGTTTTACCTACCACGACATTCCCAATGTCAATTGGGCATTGTAAAAAAATGGAAATTCACATAACCTTTTTCCCCAATAAGTGTCCCAAAACAAGAAGTTGCATTTAACATTCTACCTACACTACCTAATCTATTAAGCCCTGTACCTACTACCTACCTTCTTAGTTGCCAACAAGTCTTATTATTCACTCTTTGACAGAAACCCCTGACAGCCAGTTCCGCAGCGAGCAGGCTAAACACGATGGCCTACAACACTACCGATGCAATACATTATATTATGTATTAACAAGTCGAGCAGCGTTGGTTTCTCGAAATCCATTGATTCCATGTTCCGCCGGGATCGTGATGCAGTCGAATGCTGCGTCTATCTTGCCGTCGTCTCTATGGCTTCGCCTGCCACTCTGTCAGAGGTTTTCGTCACAGAGTGAATAGTAAGACTTGTAGGCAGCCAAGAAGGTAGGTAGTAGGTAAGGGCTCAATAGATTGTTGTATACCACAACAACCGATCAAGGCCAGAAATAAGATGGTGGCGGCAGGCCAACTTTAACATCATTTCCAGTTTAACTTATTCTCTTAATGGATAAATAACACTTGCATCCCATACTAGCGAGTGTTGTTATTAAATCATGGTGATATCCAAATCTCTAAGTCACGCCGTTTCCTTTAAACCCAATAACGACTAGGCTTGAAGTCCGAGGGCGAGGAGTTAAGCGCTTAACGCCAACATGAAAAAGAGAAACGCCGGCACAAATCCGCCGGGAAGACCTCTAAAACGTCACAACTACAAAAGCTTTCGGTGGGGGTTTTCTTGGGCACGAAAAGGAAGACGTAGGGGGGTGTATGAATTAAAACAATCAAACCGTATACCGCCTATGTTTTGCTATGTTGTCACGGAGCCTTATGGGGACTAGAGGATCTTGGCTCATGATATATAAACTAACTTGGCAGAAACTACTAGCATAGATAGAACTTCCTTTTTTGTGCAATGAGTTAATATTAGAATTACTAGCAGTGAGAACTGTGGCGTGTATGTGGTGCAACTAGCATTAGATTTTCTGCAGGAGGGCTTATTGTATAACTCTAGGGAAACATCCTACATAATAAAGGTAAGTGAACAGCGTGTACTCACTATAAATACTATCTGTTATTTATATCGTTAACGTTTAAAATTGCTCAGCTTTAATGGATTATAAAGATACAATCAAAGCTAAGACGACTTTATAGGGATCAACCCAAAATTCAGTAAAAATAAAAACCGCCGTATAACTCACTAGTAGTTTCTATTAGCCTCAACGCTATCATCTAGCAGATAGGGAAATGCCATATAGGAAAATTCCCATGTTAAATAAAAGTACCCCTCGTAATCACCCTCATTGGCATTGTTCTTCTCCTTTCCTCTTAGAACATCGAAGATCTCTCATCATCATTCTAGCGTTTAAATAGCTACTAGAGGTACGAATTGAATAGCAGGCAGCGTATTACTTCTCGACCGGAATATGGACGGTTTGAACATCACCGTTTTCCTTGATGCACACGACAGTGAGGTGATCACGCTTGTCTGCGTCACTCTGATGAACCGACTCCCTAGACTCCGGTAAGTTTATCTTCCGAATTCATGTATGACACTAGACCATTTACGTACCTCAGACAGACATCAGTAGTCCCAGCCGGCAGAGCAGGCTTATAATTCTCGAGTGACTTCTGTAGGATATTGCCAACTGGATCGATGGAGACATCGGGCCGTTTCCAGTGAGAAGTCTCAGTAGCCACAGACAGGGTGATGCGCTTTCCATCCTTAATGGCGGACCCAACAACGCTTTTCGAGAGGATTCTATTGAAGGACATTGTTAATCAGGTATCCGTAGCCAAAAATTGGATATTTGGGTGAGCAATTAGAGAAAAGCAGTGTTTAGTTGCAGGTAGTGAGCAGAAGACGGGTATGACAAGTGTTGTAGTATGGCTTAGAACTTGCTCTATTCAGCTAATGATTCTCTAGGAGTCTCAAGGTCCTTAGATTTCTTCGTCGAGGGAATTCCAGGCTGATTTATGCCCGTAGGCTCCCATACAACACAAAGGCATCATCTCAGTCTGTTGGCCTGTGTTGCTGCTGGTTTCTCATGCCTTATTGTTAGGTCTCTTTACAGTTGAAGTCCGTCCGCCTAACCCCTTTGTATCTAGTTATTCCAAAGAGTCTTGCGTCGCCTGTGCTAACATATTTCATCTGAGCTTCAACCTGTTAGCTGCTCTGCTGCATGTCTTGGGAAATGTCGGCAAAAATGAACTAATTGAAGTGTTGAGTTAAACACACGCGCGGTGCGAGGCCTCCACATTATGCGTCAAGTTGCCAACTGCCTTAGCGGTAGTCCGAGTGTTCATAAGTGGCCGATTTGTAGATTGCTAGATTGTGTACCGATATCTAGAGCGAACTAATGAGAGTCTTGAATTGCAGTTCTGTTGGCTAAGTATTCCAAAGGCTCGCATAATCAACTAGGAGCACTCTACTGTACAAGGTTCGTGTCCGGGTATAGCGGGGTTAGGGGAAAAGCGGGTCCTCAGTTTATCGGAATCTACAGCCGAGCCCCTGGTTGTCAAGCCTCAGAATTACTCACCGCATTGGTCTTGTTGATTCCTAAGCCCTTTCAGTCCAAGAGGTCCCAGAAATATTACTGCTTCACACACTTTACACTCTCCAAGTTTAACTTAAATTCACGACTCGTATAACAAAACAGAACAATCCGACACTCTGACATGACTTCCCTACTAGCTCTTGGTCAAGTTCTTCGGGGGAGAGTTGGAGCATACACAATATCTAAGAAGATTCAGGATGCTGTGTGGCTTGCGAGGTTGGTGGCATTATTTATAAAAACCCAAGATTGGGTCAACCGACTAACGTGTCATAGAAACCAAAAGAACGACCTAGTTATTGTGAAAAGTGTCAGTGGCCATCCACGCGTAGAGAACGAGCGGGATGTCCTGAAGCGGTTCCAACCCAGAAGCCCCTACTTGCGTCCCTTGATCGATGAAATTCAAGACCCAGCCAAGCCGACGACAATTGTGCTCAGATATCTCGAATCAGACCTTCTAGAGGCCTCAGTTCAGCAGCCGTTGAATAGAAAAGAGATAAAGTATGTCTTGAAATGTATTCTGCAGGCTCTCAGTGTTATGCATGAGGACGGCTACGTCCACACGGGTTAGGTTCCCCACTTCGACAAATGCTTCATGTCTCTGACCGGGTCCCTACTATAGATGTAAAGCTTAACAACATCTTCGTAAACTTCGAAAAGAACCGAGATACTATGCGCTTTTCAGATATCCAGCTAGGAGATCTCGGCGGCAGCTATCCACAAGATAGTGAATGGGCAAAATCCGGCACTCCAATCGGAGCTCCGATTTGGTCCAGCCCAGAAGTTCTCATGGAGACTCCATGGAATACAGCCACTGATATCTGGTCTTTCGGCACCCTAGTAAGGATCCATTGCCATCCCTCGCGTCTGGTGTGAAAGAATATAAGCTAATTCCATTGGTCCAAAGGTCATAAGTTTATTGTATGGTGGCGATTTCAACATCTTCCGTCCTAAGGGCGTTCGTTACGGCGACGAAACATACAATCTAGAGATCGTGAAATCACAGTTTCGATATTTCGGCCCTTTCCCAGCCAAGGTCCGAGAGATCTTTAATGACGAAACTTTGACGTCCATTGTGTACCTCATGGAAATGATACCACCAGATACAATGACGCCCTTCCGATTCGTCACAGAGCGGGAATTGGTCAAGAAAGATAAAGACTTTGTGCTCAAGATAATGCAAATGGATTGGCGTGATCGACCGACGGCCAAAGAGCTGCTCGGGGACGAATGGTTTCACGAAGAATGAGTGGCTTTTTCAACGAGAAGACGGCACACTCATCTGTCTTACAGAAGATGGGAAACGCCTATAGAAGCTGGAAATGAGAGGTGGGTGGCGGCACTAAAAGAATATTGCAAGGCCTTGGGCTTTTTCTGGTGAGCTTATGTTAGGGGTTTATGTCGGATGGTGACATGTCAGTGTGGCCGTAATAGGAAATATATATGTGGCTACTTTCCCACTCAAAAGTGAAAAAGAAGGGCATGAATCAATAATAGTTCGACTCATATCCATACCCCTCGGATGGATGGCTTTAATATATTTTTGTACTATATGAGGGGAGACACGGTTGAGTATCATGCTCAAGAGGCACTGGGCAGCGTCGGTTATAATAAGAAAATGCTACTCTCATGTTTTATCTCTTTGAAGAAGTTCGTCGCCCTGACCGATGCCTAACGTGGCGTCAGAGAGACTTTTGGCCCATAATATTATAGAAAGTTCGGCTATTTCAGTATCGGATTTCCTTGTTAAATGAAAAATACTTTTTTCCATACCTTATCCGAAAAAGCTCATGAAAACTTAGGTTTCAGTCTTAATCAAGAATTAGGCGGCAAAAAGGCACTTAGATATAAGATACAGCGTATGCAGGGTGGGTTGTCAAGATGGTATTGTCCGTTAAGTGGCTGACTGTCACACGTACTAGCCTCCTGTAGTCTCAGGAATCTTAGACTCCAATGTGGGAAAATTGGATGTATCGGTGTTGGAATTCAGCTACGTCTGTAGAAGCGTCTAGAGTGGGTAAGGCAGGTCGGCAACTATCGTCACCAATTGCCGACTCCTTTGTGTATATATAGACCTAGAATTCTAGGCCCATTTGCGGAGGCTATTCGGAAGAATAGTCTAAAAACCTTTAGCACCTTAGGAAGTTATTATAATTTGAAGTTATATTTCGAGCCTTACCAATAGTCCTTGTCGTACTACATGATTGCTAACCAACGACTAAAGATGTGAAAATTCCGGTCAAAACGGCCGCTTCGCTACGGCACTAATCTTGATCTTTAAATTTCAACCCAGAGCCCGTGTATACGGCAGCGTTTCTATACACGCCATGTTAAACGCGAAGACGCCAGGGCGGCTTCTGCCGTTAAGACAGCCGATTATTGTAAGCTATGCTTATGATATCCTTGAGCCGGATATTCATGTGGTCCTCAGCTATAGACCAGCTTATTTGGGCCAGCTTTGACCAGAGGCTATTCCCAAGGAGCAGTGGTAACTAGGAAAGGTAGAAAGAGGGTATAGCTATCCAGTACCAGGCAAGATATTTCGCGTAGGGGGGGTGGTCACAGAACATCATGTTGTAGCCGAAAAGGTTCCCAAATTGAGGTATCCTCATTATCAAGAGACGCATGTTGCAATTAGCCAATGAAGATGATTAAACTTCCATGCAACTGTAGACAGGTAATCGAGGAAGAGGGGTTATCACTGTTGTGAATATTCACACTCTGCATTTTATGACTGCCTCTTGAGTGAATCGAGTTACACCAGCTAAGCCTACTAGTCGAAAGTGTAGTACCCGAAACCTTCGGATAGTTCTGTAGACTTGACCTAGGAATGACATTGATCAAGCCCTAAGATATTTTTATTATCTAGCAAGACCTATTGTTAGGCAGGCACTATGGGGTGCCTACGTAACCCCTCCCAGGTAGATTCCTCATGTCACATAACCATTACCTCTACAACATCAATAGCACCCACAATCGCTACGCTATCCGACACCTACCGTCTGACTAAATAGTGAGTTGGGTTCGATTCCTAACAGCGCTATTGGTATTCGCTTTTAGCTCATTTCCGACATTAACCTACTTACTAAGTACATTAATTTTGAGCATATTACTATTACTAGCCCGCACAATTATTTAAGATGAAGCTCCCTACCTAAACATACCAGTTCAAGCAATCGAATTTCATAAAGATCAAGGCACGGGCATTTAATGCTCGACTCATAATAGACATCTATCACCATTTAAGCAGCGAAGGTAGACGTAGAGGCTTATAATAGCACCAACTCGGTGAATATAATCCTATAGGTAGCTATATAAGAAGATAAACCTCCATAATAGATATGAGCCTATACTGCAATCTCGCACCTTAGCTTACCCATCATTTCTAGTCACCAATAGTCCCGGATTTTCAACTCTAGTCTCTACGCCCACGGGTGGGTCCGAGCCCCTTATTCTTTGAGCGCTCTGTCTGCTTCGGAGTGTAGATGATCTTAAGATAAAATAAAATAAGATATCAAACACTAACAGGCACAACTAATACATAGAGCTGATGATTTATATTACCGCATACGCCGGGCAGGTTGGGTTACCTACCCCATTTACATATCCATAGCCAAAGTTGTATCTCATGAAACCATACACGATAGTGAATAGAGCAAGATTCGCACAATACGGTATGAATATCACTATAAACAAAAGTCACAAGTCACAAATCACGAGCACAATCCAAACGCGAGTCCGTCACAGCATAGCATAGCGTAGTATAATCGATAACAATCTCGTAATACCACGACCGCTACCACCAAACCATACTATCTAGCCGATACCCACTGTCCCGTCCCGTCACCGTCACCATCGCCATGATCCATAGTAGAGCGCAGATGCGTGGTCCCCACCATTCAACAAACATTGTACAACAGGCACCGTAAGCCCATCAGCGAATGACATCTCCCTCCTTATCAATACCCTCCTCCATCTCGAGGATATCACTTCCAGCTAAAACCCCACTCCCGAGGGCCGTGGCCTTGCGTCCGGCGAGCCATACCTCGTGGAATTTAACACTCTCATCACTGCTAGCTACAACCAAGCACCCCTCTTCTGCTGTACGGCTCTTAAGGCGTTCTTTCGTGCGATACGTGTCTGAGGGACCACCAGGATATGCGACGGCATAGAGGGCGCGATGTTCGCCTTCCCAGGGGACGGCCGCGACCTGGCGACAGTCTGGCCAGCTAAACACGGCGATGCGGAAGGGATGGTCGGGCTGCGCGTAGCCGAACGTTGCCGCGATCTCGCGCCGTGTTTTGCTCCAGATGAGCGACGTTACCTGCGCCGCCACCGAGATCGTCGCTAGCGCCGCTCCCGAGGTGGTGTGGTAGAAGTGGATGCACTTGTCGTTGGACCCGCCACCTGTCGCGATCAGGCCCTCACGCCAGGGGCAGAACGCGATCGCCTTGACGGCTGCCGCATGCCGCCAGCGATGCTTCTCCGACCCAGCCGGGAGGTAGCGGACGAGGTTCCGCGGCATCGTGTAGTAATCTGGCTCCTCACCGGCGCAGGGGGATACAGCAGCACTACTAGGGCCCGATGAAGACGTGGATGCGGTTTGGGAAGCCCCGGCTACAGAGGTCGAAGTTGAGGCTGCGGTTGAAGCCGAAGCTAGAGTTGATATTGAAGCTTTAGCTCCTTCGCTTTCGGTCTCTAGAACTTTGTCCGCATGGAAGAGGCAGCACAGGTTATCATTGCCGCCCGTCGCGAAGTCGGCGCCTGTAGGTGACCAGGCGAGGCCACAGATTTGCTGCGAGTGGACTTTGATGCGAACCAATAATGTCATTGCGCCCGGCCAATTCTCCCGAGCTACTTCCCAGGCCGCGGGCCACTCGATAGAGTAATAGTAGATATCACCCATCTCGTCGCCCACGAGAAGATCCTCCGTAGCTACCATGAGGCCCGCCTTGGTCGGGCTCAACGATGGCCGCATGGTCACGGTGGGGCGCCAGCAAAGACAGGCCACGGGCGCCGGCTGCTGTGCCTCGAAGCGAGGAAGTAAACTGTCGAATAATGACATGAGCGACAGATAGCCGTTTGACCGGCCGAAGGCTAATATCGATTTGTTTCCTTTCTCAGATGAGAAGGCTACAGAGGTCAGCCAGGAGCCGTCTTTGATGCTGGCGTTGAGAAGGTTGACACCGGTTGCCTCGGACCACCCATACAAGAGATTGCCTAGGCCGACGGCCAAAGTATTGCAAGATTTAGAATAATCCATGATAGAACAGTAAAAGTCATCTCGCAAACCAGGAGCATCTAAAACTCTAAAACGAATTAGTAGCCATTTGGCATCGGTGCCACGCGGGAAGTCGTCGAACGGTTAGCCGACTCACTTGAAGGGTGCATTGGGTAAGATGCGCTCTGGCTTCAAGGTTTCTAGCTACTATCAGTACCTTCGCCTATACATACATACATACATATATATTCAATGGATAAACTAACTAGGCGTGCAATAAGCGTCGTTAGCCCATTCTGTCCCGGTCCAGGTAGTTTTGGTAGATTGCAAAGGGGGCCTAGTCTTCTTCTTATATCGAGGAAAAGTCGAGAAGCCGTCAAAGTCGAGGACACGCTGGACGCGGTCAATCTTGAGGGCCAAGGCGAGTCGACCCTCGTGCTTCTCCTGATCCTCCTCAGACTTGGGTTTCAGGTTGGAGAAGGAGGTAGTGTATAGACGGGCGTTGGTACCGGAACTGACAAGCCGGCCACGGCCCCCGTCGACGGCGACGCCGTTGGGAGCAGTGCCTCCCACTGACCACACGGCTCCGTGACTAACCTGGCGATCAAGGGGGTATAGGCCCAAGACAGTGCCCTGACGACGCTCCATGCAATCGGATCGGGAGAGACGACGGGACGAGGCGGGCACAGACCGCTTGGGAGTGAAGCAGAATGCGTCGGCGCCACCGTCCTCCGTACGCAGCAGGCGTTCCTCGGGGGTCAGCTCGTGAGGCTGCTTGTTAGCTCGAAAGCGATCCAAGATTGCTACATGAAAGGGCACGAATCGGTCGGGGGACAGGACAGGCATTTTCTGACAGATAAAACGAAAGAATGAGGGTATTTATTCATAATGCTCATATATACAGGTCTGCCTACCTTGCCTTACCTAGGGAGAAGAGAAGAAGAGGAGAAGAGGAAAGGAGAGGGGAGGAGAGAAGGCAGAGAAGAGAAGAAATATTCGGAGATGAGGCAAGGGATGTTGGGAGAGGGAGCTCGCGTTATAAGGGTGCGTGAGATATGTGTAGACATAGAAGTCTCAACTCAACTGCACCGAGTGTGCTTACCTTGATCATATTGACATCGTTGATGACGGAGGCTGGTGCCTTCTTCGGTGTGCCGTAACCAGGAGAGATAGATCGTAGATACGTTAGGCAGATACGCAGATATCTATCTCTCCCTGGTTTCATACCACATAGTCGCGGACGCACATAAATTCTTGTACACTCTCTTATGTCGAGGTTCCTTCACTCGCGTTGACTTGTCGCCTTTTGCTCCTGATAGAGAGTATAGCATTATGCCAGATCGACAACATTGAATTGATGCCGATCCCAGTGCCTGATGACGGTGCCCGATGACATACAACCACAGCACGGTGTTCCCATGACTGTAGGCACTTAAGCCAAGTTTGTTAAAATTGCAGCTCATATTGGGAAACCTTAGGCCAACCAGGTAGGTACTGGTTGGTTGAAGTTGCGAGTAAAGCCATATATGTGCACGTGGATGGCTATTGCAATGCAAATATAGCTAATCGGGGTAGGAGAGAGTTGCGCACTTATAGTAGTATATCTCTTATGCTTCGTCGACAGCTTCCATATACCACCGAGTATATTAGTATCTATAGGTAAGAGAGAGGTGTGTGAACTAAGTGTAAATAGGATTAAGTAACGGAGATTTCACCTAAGCCCTACAGCTTTACAGCTTTTAGCCTGAGCGGGGCCTTATGGAAGGGGCCAATTTTTGTTGTCGCTTAATTTTCTTACGATATTGTTGAAGCATTTCCCGAGATGTATACAATTATCTAGAGCTGCTAAGGGTTACGATGTTGATGTCGCCGAGAGAGCCCTTCTAGAGGTACTGGTCTTAGCTATGGTGGGGTGAAGATAGAATACGTTAGGTCATGACTTCAGAGCCAACAAACGAGTGAGCTAATCTTGTGTGTATTCATGGTTCAAGTCTCAAGCCTCTTATGAACGAATCACTTACTGGAGGCATCTCTTAAAAAGGAGATTCTTATTACCGATTCTTATTACCTGTAGAACCCCTCCAGTCTAGATCTCCCCACATTCACAGTGCTGTGGACCCGTAACCACACAGCGGGTTGTAGGGCTCGTTAGCGTACGTAAGCGCGTGCAGGCAACCAACCATTGAACCATCTCTTCCATCCGATATATATACCTATATCATATATCATGTACATTAGACCGTCGCATAACTTCCTATACACCTCCCCCGTCTAGGAAGCTAGCGACAATGTGGAAAGGGTTTAGTGCACAACCGACATGGATAATGTATGCTCTTGTCTCACTTTCCTTTTATCCTTATTCCTATTCCACATACCCTAAATCTATACAACAACTACATGAAACCATATAGAGCAGAGCCATGGCTTATACGATTCCCAGCACGGCATAGCCCGAGTCGCCCGATGCGCTCGAACCGAGGAGCAGCGACAGCAAGGCCTCGACAAGATCCAGAAATATAAACAACTCGACAACGCCATCCGCGACAAGACGAGTCATCACGCTTACCACGACCCCGCCCTCTTCCCCCTCACCTCCAAGCTCCTCCGTCTCAACCCCGAATACTACACCATATGGAACGTCCGTCGCCGCTGTCTAACCTCTGGCTTATTGTCCAGACCCTCGGCTGGGTCATGGCCCTCGACGGCGTCGCCGAGTACTTCTCCGAGCGCCACTACGAATCCCTCTTCCGCCGTCTCCTCGTCCTCTTCCTCGGCTGCGATCCCGCCAAACCCCGCCTCCCCGACAACTGGGAAGAGTGGTACTACAGCTGATGTCCATTCCGCTGTTGACTCTGTTAATGCTGACTCCGAAGTCTTGCGCTCCGAGCTCGCCTTCACCGTCCCCCTGCTCCTCGAGTTCCCCAAGTGCTACTGGATCTGGAAGTATCGCAAGTGGATCCTCGAGCAGGCCATTCTCCGTCTGCCGAGACCCCTCGCTAGCAATGTCTGGGAGGCCGAGCTGGCTCTCGCGTCCAAGATGTTGCTCAAGGACCCGCGCAACTTCCACGCCTGGGGCTACCGGCGTTACCTCATCGCGAGACTCGAGAGCGCCGACTTGCTCGGGCGAAGCCTCGTCGAGGATGAGTTCGCCTACACCACCAAGATGATTCGGGACAATCTATCCAATTTCTCGGCTTGGCATAACCGCAGCCGCTTAATGTTTCGGCTCCTCGACGAACGCGGCGCCGACGACGAAGCCCGCACCGCTTTCCTCGACGCCGAGCTCAACTTCGTACAAGAGGCACTCAATGTTGGACCCGAAGATCAGAGTCTCTGGTACTACCACCGGTACCTCATATCCCAGGTCATCGGCTCCAAAGGAATACCCACCATCACGCCTAATTTGACCGACGGGCGTAAGATCTCTTACCTGGAGCAGGAAGGCGAGTTTATCAGAGATTTACTTCAGGACTTCCCCAAGATCAAGTGGCCCTATGAGGCCCTTCTTGAGTACGCACTGGCATTGCGCAAGCTTCGGCCCGGGACCAAAGGCGAAGGGCAGGAAGATGACCCCAACTTTTGGCTGGGCGAACTAAGAAAGCTAGACGGGATGCAGACGGGTCGATGGAACGACGTCGAGCGTGATATCGAGCGGCAATTAGCAGATAGTAGCATATAGCAACGAGAAATGATAACGATGTTACGGCGTATTGACGCATTGTTGCCATTATTATCATTACTTTGGTTAATAGACCTGAACAGCATTCCAGTGACCACCTCATGATACTATGTCTTGATGGTCCCATTACACTTTCCTACCACTAAGCCGGCATCTCTACCTACCAATCCGTCAAAATACGCCAGCAGTGTCTCTACTGGGAGCATATCGATGGCGCCGAGACTCGGGTTCGAAGACCGGAGCACCCGCCCACCAAACAACACCCGTACGTAGTATCCGCTCGGGCTCTGTTTGAGCTGTCGGGTCGAACGATGCTTCTGTTTATATAATTCAAAGACTACCTCACTCCCCATGCCCGGCCACACCATGACTTCGATCTGCAAGATGCTCAGCACGCGACTGACGGACCCGTCGTGCGCCACGTTGTGGAAATACAAGGGCGTCTCCTCCCCGGCCATCACGGCGCGCAGATGCACCGCTAGCTCGGCGATCCATACGCCGTACGAGGCCACGGACGCCGCGAACGACTGCGATGCATCCCGGTAGATATGCGAGTACTCCCATTGCCCAAGTCGGTAGACAGTGTCCGCGAGCGTCTGGTCAACACACGGCGTCCCGGTGGCAAGCTTGCAAGGCAGAGGTTTCGCGTGGCATTGTCGGGCCGACAGGTTATCGAAATAATGGTCGAAGCTCGCGTGGAAGCCTGAATCCGTGGGCGGAACACCGGAGATATCGTCGAGAACACGGTACGCTTCCGCAGCGCCGTCCAGATGCTCCTGCCATGCACGGTCCGTCGACGACTTGATCTGGTTGAATAGCGTACTGCCTGCAGCGCAGCCGTACTGTGGTTCGAGACTGTCGATGCCCGCGGCGCCGACGAGGAGTGGGATCGAGTCTGTCGTACGCCAAGTCCCGCTCACCAACATGCCGGCGACCTGGCTCGTGATGACGTTCTGCGTGACGCGGTAGACAACTTTGCTTCGCCAATCGTCGTGGCGGGACGGCAGGAAGTCTAATAGCTCGTGGTACACGCCGTAGATATCCTGTCCGTGGACAAACGAGTCATCGAGTCCCGGCGCTGTGATCTGCGGGAATTGACAGGTCCCGATCCAGCCACTTGGCATGAACGGATTCACAGACGAGGTAAAGCCTTGCCAGAATCCCGATGCCGGACGCCTCTCGTCGTTTCCAAAGGGCGCGCCATAGTAGTACAACCCCTGGTCGTCGCAGTCCCAGTGGTATGATTCCACTGGGAACGCATTACTAGCGTAGGGGGTGCGTTTGTGGTGTCTTTGGATCTGACGGCATGTAAGCATCTCGAGTATTAGTATTCATCTCGCCAACGAAAAGGCAATGTGAATTTCTGTATGCCACAATCCCACCTATCCGCGCAAAAACAAACCTGCGTGATGTAGAATAGAATGAATATATATGTGTGTGTGTTTGTGAGTGTGTGCCTTAAGAAAAGAAACCAAAATTAACAAATCCCCGTAGAACTCTACCCATTCGCGGCCGAGAAAGGAAGAAGACAACTCACCACTTCAACATACCGCAACTCAAATTCTTTCTCAGCCGTAACATATTCCTGCTTCCTAACATGAGGCATATTGCACCAATTATACGTGCCATACTGTCTATCTGGAGTTTCTGAAGAATTGAATATGAACCCATAGACACCAGTCCCGTGCAGCGCCGTCGCAAGATTATTAACGGACGTATTCCGGGGCGGATACCATCCCAAATCCACACCCGCTGCCCCCGAGCCCGAGCCCAACGCCAACAACGACGATATCCACGAATTCCGTACTTGCGAGGGACCCATTGCGAATCGGGTTGTAAGAAAAAGATATGCGACGAATAGTAGCATGGGGAAACTCGCTACGATCAATGGTAGCGCAATCTGGTGTATGCGACCCTCACGCCGTTTACCAAGGAAAAGGTCCCGGCATCCCTGGACCATACTATCGTGTACTAAGTAACAGAAAAGGTAACGACATTAGATATATACCTACTTATATCCTAGTTCTCTCTCCTATGGGAAATATATCAATTGAGCACACTACCTAGGTAGGCAGTTCACTAGGTTAGGTTAGTAAAGAAAGCAACGGCCCAGATACAGCCCAGGATAACCCTCACGTTTGTCAAGGAAGCAAGCCGACTGGTTAGCCTTTCTTAGTGTGTCTCCCAAGGTCAACCATTTCCCGACATGGCACGTGTATGCATACATCACGTGACTAAATAGCATGACTACATCCAAGTACTGAGTGACAGGCAGTGCATATCTAGATCTCGGCCAATGTGCTGTGTGAGCCTTGTCAGCATTTCAAGGCACTAGACTAGAGTAGCCACCTTCTGATTATTAGAACGGTAGCCCGAGGAGTTGACAATTCTCTGCTTTACAGGCCGCTGTCCAAGACCAACCCCAGTGTCACCTACAGCCGTAACCCCAGACTACCTAGTGGTCACTTTACTGAGAGGCCATCACTTAGTTGTGAAGAATGTCCGTGTTTTGAATAGAGGTGATGATTTTCTTCGTTACTAGGTATCCCACCGTGGCGGCCACCAACGATGCAAGAACCAGAAACCCAGAAGGTCCGAGATGCACTTTGTCCTTCGACTCCTGCAGGCACTTGGAATTTCCGGTTCTCGGGTCTGCGGTCACCTTGGAGCTAAGTAACCTAAAGACTAAGTTGCAGCCGCCATGAGGAGGCTCATTCACACCTAACGGTATGGAATTCCAAGGGGCGGAGGTTTGTTTCTGCTTACATATGAGTCTAATGAGGCTAAACAACTCCTCCGCCTGGGGTGGTTTAGAGATATGATTGCGCCGTCGCAGCAGGCCCTCTATTTTGACGAATCGGCATCAGAATAAGTGTCGGGTTTCCCATCAGATGCTTCGTCATTTGTTTCATCCTCCGTTTCGGTCCCGTCGGCCTCCTCCACGTCTATGGTGGGCTCCCTCCTGCATCAAGAAATCGGTTCCCCCTCCCTCCCCCCTTTTGTTATTCAGGTTACTAGGCAGTATTAGAACTAATAAACCCTTCACTACAGTCGTTGATATAAGCCACTGATAATCATGGTTTGACAATACACGGCCCAGTAGTGATACCTAACCGTATCTGGGTACTCGTTTTACCAATATGTAGCCCATATAATTCGTATTTTCTATCTTGCCTTTGGCTTGCTCTAATATCTACCTAATACACACTTCCCTCCTCCACTTAGAGGTTACAGGTAGGTGGGTAATCCAAAAAGAAGAGGAAAGAAACGGCCTTGGACATTTTATTTTCAGTTACCAGTTCACCCACTTCAATTTATTATTAATTGAGCTCACATTTTTCTCTTATTTTTCTAAACCTATCTATGAGGCATAGGTATCTGTACACCGAGTGATCCTAACATCACATATGATGAAAGGTCAGGGCATGATAAACAAATGTAATCTAACAGTAAAGAAAACCACGAACTCCAGTGAGTATCAAAGCAATCAATTGTTAAGACACCGCATCAGGTATTTCAACAATATAGCCGTCAGCGGTAACACAACGTGTTTGTGAATTTCGGTTCACTTTCGATTCCCTTTCCTGCTACGGGTTCAACTGCCATATCCTTGCTGACTTCTGTAGGCATGCGACCTGCTAAATTCGCGTACCTACAGATATCAGCAATCGCTTGGGGGATTTCTCCCTTCGCGAGACTGGCTATTGAATCGTCGTACTTTTCCCGTGTGATCAACTTCCACGCATCACGGATGGTGGGACACTCTTGGGTTTCTTCGTAAAGAAACCTGAGTTTGCGAAGAATCGGTACTCGAGTATGAGTGAGCAATATGTGTCGAAGGGCTCCAATGAAATTGTCAAAATCCGTAAGCATCTCAACGGAAGAGTCCTGAGGGTTAAAATAGTTATCGAACCCATTACAAAATGGACACTCGTATCGCGGAGATCCGCAGGCAAAGTGAGCGCTCAAGTTCGGATTGTTCCCGTACATGGAAATGGATGGAGAAGTGCGTCGCCTTCCATACCAGAATATGGAATCCATGAGACTATTAAGGGAGATTTCTTTCCAGCTAGGCAGCCCCTGAAGAATACGTTGCATATCCTCTGATGTGTACATGGCGGGGATCGGCAACAGCGTATCTACCTCAACAATGAGATCACTTTCCCGCTTGTTTACAAATATGTGGCCATAGGATATTCGGAAAGGGAACGCGAGCCCAATATTCTCGTTGCTCACCAGTCTTCCGAGCTGATGCTCGTTTATTGGTGTATATAGTTCCTTCTTCACGGTACTCGTCAGAGACCCGAAGGAAACATTGTTGAACGCGGCATATTCAACGGCCACAGAATGTAGAATGTTAGAGGCCCGGTGGGATGGGAGGCAAGGAGGCCAGCAGCCAGGTGAGCTACATTCTATGGCAGTCGATGAGAGGGCTTGACTGGTTGATTGGCTATGATCACTATTAATAAGCTCGTCCGACTTAACTCGACACTTGGTGCGACTCGAAAGGCAGTCGATAGGCTCTAGACACATGTGCTTCAGTTTTATGCAGCTTCTCTGGCCACATAGATTGAAGACATGGCTCTGGTGATGAGCCCATCTCATAAAATCTCTCCAATCTTGAATGACCATTAGTTCCGCCAACTTGATATAGCGAATATGGTACTGACAGCCAACTGTAGTACCAGTGGAGAGACATCGGACGTCAGATGGCGTGGTATGGCTACCGTGGGAATCTAGCGTGGACTTGGTAAGAAATGCCAGCCTCGACACGGCAATGGACCAGGGCATCTTGGGCATTGCCAGACATATCCCAGTCAGGCAACTATCACTAATGGCATCCATCTCCTCGCAGAAAAGCTCGAACGGACGAGCGTACTGGCGACGCAGCCTCTCAATGTGATCGTATTGACACTCGTCAGCAGTGAGGGTGCATCCTCCTGGGGGGAGAACGCCTTCAAGTGTGGCAGTGTTCATCATGGGTTCCAGAGCAACGGAGACTTGTTCAAGAGGAGATGTTTTTTGGCTATAATTATACGTCAGATTAGCAAGCGCGCTTGAATGGCAAAGAATATATACGAGTACACATACCTGCCATCTGTCTTCTTCCGTTTTTTCGTAGGCGGATGAGGTTCCTCAGGGGTGATATTATTTCTGCTCGTATCTTTCTGCCGGGCTTTCCCCTGGGCCTGGGCTTTCTGGAAGTTGGCCTCCAAGGGTGCAAGCTTCTTTCGTAGAGATACAAGCTCAGCAGACTTGAATCTCACGTCGGATTGAAGCCATTCAATCGTCTCTAGTGAGTGGCCGGGAGTTTTCTGGGCGTTGGCGACCAGTGTTTTGGCTTGGGCGAGCTTGGTCATGGCCGTGCCGACTTCCTCTCTCAACATATGCATCCTTTTAAAGGGCATGCCTTTTTGGACAGGTGTATTGATGGGTGTGGTAGACAGTGCACCGGGCTGTGGCTCGGGGATTGAAGCCTGGGTTGCAACCCGAGTCTGGCTCCGAGTCTGTGGGTACGACATTGCTTTGCGAGTTGAGCATGAGATAACAACACGAGAATGTGACGGTTGTGAACGGGATTACGGTAAAGACAAAGATGGGTTAGAGGGTCTTCTTCAAAATTCTCAACGTCAAGAGTAGCCGAGATGGCACATGCTAGGTAGTGGTGGCGGCACTGGTGTTGTTGTTTTTGACGAAAACAAAGCGTTAGAGGTAGAGACAGAAGTGATAGTAGAGAGGTGAAGGTATAGAGAGAGAGAGATAGAGAGAGGCAGGGAGAGGCAGGGAGAGGAAGGGAAGGAGCCTTGGGAGTGTACAAGAGGTACCAAGAAGTACCTGTAGAGGTGTCTCCGAGTGAATGCACATTGACAATACGCACCTGCCTGTAAATGTAGCGTATCTGGAAAAGTATTGACCGACTTTATTGAGGCCTGAGGCAGGTAGTGAATCTGGCGAGGTAAGTGCATTGCTACTATACTAGGCCATATGTAAAGCCGTGGGTACTTACATACATTATGACTTAGGTACGAAGAGAGGTAGATAGCTATATTCCATTATAGCTTATACCATGTTTGCTTGGGGTGAATCTGGTTGCATGTAGGTAAAATAATACACATGATTCTAGGTCTCTACTACACCTTGAATGCATCTCACAGGTAAGATGGGAATAAACATGTAACATGACCTGGCGCTATAACTTGTTTATTCTAACCTCCTATGCAGCCGTCACCTCCAGAGCCAACTAATACGAGCACTAGAAAACATAATAGAATCTAAAGGTGCAATAGGTTACTTACTCATTCACGACCTTCTTATAATATATTATCTAATAGTTTGATACCAGAGATAACTCACATATAAAGTATCCCTTGCTAAAGTACAATTTTTAGTTCTAGCATTATATAAATGTACATTACAGAGAAAATTTTTTTTGTAATATAAAGGCCTTTATTTCACCAGCAAACCTTATATACCTAACTTATAACTTGATTTTATAGTTAAATTTTATGTAAATAACACGATCTAGGTGTAATGGAGTAAAATAATCATATTTTTCATGTTGTTCTAGTGTAATATATAAACATAAGCTGCGAGAATTATACGGTTTCTCAACGAAGCTCTATGAATATATTGAGATCAAGGAGCCGAACTTGCATTTGCATTAATCTATGATAGTTGTATTGATAGATAAATAAAATATAATAGGCATTTATGTTCAATCCTCTATGAAAGCAGGCAAGACACGATAATCTGCCATGGAGTATATTACATAGGTATTAGATGTTGAAATACAAGCCAGATGATATTCAGACAGAACCTATGATGTGTAATTGCTCTCGCGAACACAGGCGCAACTTTAATCTCATCAAGCTCCATAAATGAAAAAAAAAAGAACTAATGCGTTCTCGAGACATCTTTTGACGATAAACAATTATATGCCGAGGACGAGTCACGGGAAATGACAAGGGAAGACATAAATAAAGCACAGGGCAATTGGTTACCTACCTATACGGGATGGTCTTGGGGGCCAATAGGAGGCGCATTCATGTGAATCCGTCCTAACACGGTAATATAACGCGGGCGAACGTGTCTCGAAGGCAGTCATCTCCACGCCCCCGGCATCTGGATATACTATGTATACACTTATATACCCGTGGAGGTCAGGTCAGCTTAGGCCAGGCCAGGTCGGGCCCCCCCCTTCCCCCCGTCCCCCCTGTTGTGTCACTGTCGCACAAGAAGTGGTAAGGATATTAGGGTAGGGTAGGGTAGGGTATCAGATGTATGTATATATGTACTATGTATACTACATACTACCTGGATGGATGATGTGGAGAGGCATGAAATCTAGAAAACAAGACCGGATAGGACTTGTCGCGCGCGGGTAAGATTATTAAAATAGAATATAGAGGTCGTTAGAGTAGCATCTCCCACTCTATTTACCGATGAGCTGCGATACCATGTCCACGGACCGGGGTACGTGTTTGCGCAAAGAATTTTTTAGTCTCATGGCGTTTTGATGACTGCGTCATTCTAAGCTAGTAAGTAATCCAGCGAGAGAGCCTAGAAAAGAATTTTTGAAAAATTTCAAGAGCCTAGGTAAGAACCTTGAGGGCGAAAAGTCGGTCAGTGACATGCAGCTGACGATGGGGGAGACTAATAACGAGAATTGCCATCCAATCAAAGGTACGGAGGAGACGGTATTTGGAGGAGGGATGAGGAGGAGAATGATGATGGCTCAGCTCATATATACACTATATACACTACACTCCCTGCCTACCTACCTCGGAATCGGGGTGACGATTCGGCGGAGAGACCCAATAGTAACAGGCTGTTTCAAAATGCGTTTTCTCCTAGCCACCTACGTTGGTCATGTTCATCGTGGATTGGTGTGTTGGCGTTGGCATCTCGAGAACAGGGGTTCGCATGCCAGTTGTACATGGTATACATCTGGATCCCTGCATGAAGCTGCATGAGACAGACCTTCTCTTCTGCGGCCCCCTCCTCCCCCCTCGTCATATCAATACACTAGATTGGTCTAGTGTACCTACTATCTAGTGCGATAGTTGTAGTAGTTCGTTTGTTTTGTAGTATGTCTTACATAGTAATATAGATATAGAAGCGTAGTGCTCCAAAAAAAAAAATACAATTCTCGTTTCTCCCATCTTGCTCGTCTTAATCAGCGTCTTATCTGTTTGTAAGCGTACTAAGTAAATGTGTAACGAATGTGTCGCTCGTATCTCGGAGAGGAGGTGGCAATACTCTAAGCTAAGCTAATATGCATGCATCTTGGGTTAGTATACCGGATCACCCCGCCATAAGTACTTTTATTTTCCGTGTGGTTGTGAATCAAGACAACCTGGCGCAAACCTACCTGCCTACATAACATAGTACTTGATTGTATCTGCATCGTGTTTCTGCTGTGTATGGTGTAGTATACGCCTTACACGTGATGGGGAGGAGATCAGATTATTGCCTGGGATAATCCATGCATGTGGCGTTTGTATTGCCGTTCCTGAATGAGGCCTCGTTATGCTAAAGTGCGTAGTGGAGGTACCTAGTAATCAGTAATCTACTACGGTATAAGGTTCGGTCATCACATTTCGCCCAGTACTTATATCCCCTCGGGCCATAGCCATGCTAGAGGGTGCCTGAGCGCCTTTTCTCTCTTAAGAAGACCTTTCATCTATGGGGAGATATGATTTATAAGATAGGGCCCTCGTCGTATCTGCCTCGACTTCTCCTCATTCGAGGTTTATCGCCGCTTGCATGCTGCTTGCTGCCACTGACTGGTGCGCATGACGACGGCAATGCAGGTCGACCCGTCCGTAGCAGCGTTAGACTTGCGTGGAAGCCCACAGGGACGTGTACATGCATTTCTCGTCCGTTCCTGTCCTGTCGATTCGGCCGGATTGCTCGCAGACTCCTGTCATATATATTTATTCCTACTGCCTCTCCACAGCCTGAAGCCGGTCATGCGAGCAGCCACCGAGATACGGAGTGACTAGAGTAGCAATCGCCGTCAATGGCTAGGGGCCTTGGGCAGCGATGATATGTGTGTTGACTGAGACAGGACACAGGAGCACAAGGACGCAAGGACACCAGGACACCAGAACACAAGACGAGACACGAGCGAGATGCGTCGTTGGGAGTACACTCATCGTAGATATGATTCAGCCCCGGGCGGCCGCCGCTGGCCGCCGCTCACATCGGCCGCTCATACTTATTTTTACATAGTACATACAATTATGGTGCCCTGCATATGGTCGATGTAGTAGTCGTGGTAGGAGTCATGTACGGTACTTTGATGGATGTGTGTCGAATTGATAGTCAATTGATAGAAGACAGACGCTCGGATAGGCGTTATAAATTCGGAAGCCCCTTGTCGTTAATCCTACCCAACCAAGCGGGTATAGAGGGCTCTCACTCATTACAGTAGGTAGTAACGTACGCCGGAGGTACTGTCACTGGTACTGCAGTGTAGTAATGGATGACAGAGATCTAAAGGAGGCTTTTTTCAATACTTCAACCCGCATACCTAGCTTATTCCGGGCCGGGGTGACCTGGGGTTCTTTTGCATTTGTTGAAGCCACCATCGCTCCATTGCTAGACCCAAAACTGGGTACCTGGCCGGAATTCGACCGTGACGACGACGACAACGACAACGACGATGACCACGACGAGGAGGTTAATGGCGATGCGCCGAGACTGACAATGATTTGTGTGGTTCGGGATACAGATGATGCCCGTTGGAGTACCTAGACATCTAACCTGTCGGATGGGAAGGCGGTTACATATTAAAGTTGAAATTTTGGAGGTCCGAGGGTGATTGATGATTGACTTGATTGATGTGGATTGATTGACTTTGCCGTTGGGCATTGAGAGCAATATTAGCCTCGACACTCATGCGGACTCACACTATTATCACATCCTGTACGATGGTAAGTATAACACCGACAGATGCCATGAAAGTCTGTATCGACTAGATCTGTATAAAACCATGATTGTGAGATAGTTGGTGTATACTTATTTACGATTAGATCCATCTACACTATGATCATGTTTGGGTCTTGTTGCGCATTTCTTTTTATTGTCCTTTTATTTTATTTTTTCATTTTTAAAATTTTATTTTCCTTTTATCGAGATCGCGACCCCAAAGGGCAGGGACACTCTGTAAAGTGAAAAGAGCCAAGCACCCAACATCTATCAGCCAAGTTATTTATATTGCTCCGGTACCCTTGGCACCTGATGCTTGTTATGTGCATGTGCTAGTGTAGTGCATTGAATTTTAGGTACCTACACTACACTACACCAGGTACAGTAATGTCCTGTAGTAAAGTAGAGTGCATACATGTATCTATAGCACACTACACTAGAGGGAAGTACCTATCTAAACCTTCCCGTGTCTTAGGTACCTACCCTAGTCAATATCGGTTAGCGTAATGTTGATGAGAGCTATCGAGATCCAAGCCACCTTTGGACTAGCGCCTTCTCGTTCCTTGTGGAGAAAGGGCATAGGTGTCAGAGAGAGAGGTATAGTACTTAGCTACAAGTATAACTTCGGACAGGGGTAGTGGCATATGAGTGGAGACGTGAGTACATAGTAACAGGGAAGCGCACTGCACCAGGCTGCAGGAAGGGAGGGCTAGTGTAGGAAGCTGTGAAACTTCTGCTTGCTGCCACCGCTACAACCCTGTAAGTGAGGTGGTACTATTATAGTTGTGTTGCTGTAAGGTGCTGTAGAGTGCTGTAGGTACCTTGATGTTGGGGCGGTATTGAGTATTGGGGTATGTATGTATCTCCCTAGCTTGTGTACCTATATTATCTCTTCTTGACGGTACATGTACTTGGGTACCTAGATAGCTACCGCCTTTAAGCACCTTTAAGCACCTTTAGTAGTATGATGCAGGTACCTACATCGGTACTATATATACCGGTAGATTAGGTACCGCTACCTCCACCTAGGTAGTGTACTGCTGCCCTGCCTCCGAGCTGTACCCGAGCTTCTGACCCGAGAAAAATAAATCATCATTGATCCATACCATATACCACCATGACATCCCCCATCTCATCGTTATTCTATACTACCACACACGTACACACACAGACACACCCGATACAACCTGACATACATCCATAGTACACACCCAAATCTGGTACGGCCACACATACACATTCATACCGACTCCCTCACTTACTTCCTCCTACTAGTAGAGTGCCTACTATAGTGTGTGTATAGAGCAGGTTGTATGTGATATCCACATGTCCGTCCACACCCCCTACAGACACTACCTAGGTACTGACAGTCCACTTTCGCAAACCTAGTGTCCACACTTCTGTCCACACCTGGCCCAGTCAAAGCTCCGCCTTTTATCGTCTGGACAGTGACGCCCAAACTCTAATTCTGCTGTTCTCGTTTCGTCCCTTCGTCTGTTCGTTTGCGCTATTCCTCCCGGATAAGTCGAGAGCCGAGAGCCGAGAGCTGAGGATTAAGGATTGAGGGCTGAAGACTGAAGACTGAAGACTGAGAGTTGATGTAGCTACCTCGACTTTCCGGCAGTGTCATGTTGATGTATTGAACCCAACTTCCTATCTTGCCTCCATCCTCGAGCCGAGCACAGAGCGAGCATCGGATCTATCCTTCCTATCCCTTCGCATTGCGAGACGATAAAAGAATCGAACGCCCCTTACCACGATCCTCGCCAACACCACCATCACCATTCCGCCGTCCTCAGGGGCTCCTTCGATATGCAAAGCTCTCTGCGTGATAGTAATAACGACTTGCCTTGTGTTCTTCTCCCATCGTTGCGTTTGTGCGCCTCTTGATATCGAATCGATACGATCCGATACGGCTCGGCACGACACCTATCTTGAGAGCCTGGATTTCCTGTTTGCAGCTGTGCGAGTGGCTATATGCGTCCGTTTCGTGTGGGAGAGTATTGTATAATAGGAAAAGAGATCGCGCTCGACAAATACTTACGTACAAATCTACAAAATATTCACCATGGACTCGAGACAACCGCCGCAGATCCCCTTCGCTCGTAACAATGCGGCATCACCGTCCTTCACCCGCTCACCCTTTGCGCCCGCTCCCGCCTCCTCAGGACCGACAGCGGCTTCTTCGTCTTCATCCTATCCTCCGCGTCCTGCTCCCGCTACCACGAGCCCAGCCGCCGTATACACCGAGCACCACCAGCGACGTCCCTCCGACGCGAATCCATTCTACGCCTCTCATTCTCAGTCGAGACCGCCGCCCCCTTACGCCGCCGAACCCACCTCCCATCCTGCTCAGGCCCATACGCGTCACCAGAGCTCGTCATCTGTCAATAATGCGCCTATTCATCGTGCTATGCCACCGCCTTCTCCTCCCCAGCAGCACCCTCAACACCCGCCCCCCCAGCAGCAGCAGCAGCAGCAGCAACAGCAACAGCAGCCTCCGCCACCGCACCAGATGGGGCCCTACGGTGGCCCACCTGCTCCCCGCCCTCCACCCGTAAATCTCGGCCCTCCTAGTGCCTTTCCTTCGGGACGAGAACTACCTGCGCTCAACTCTATAGCCAGAACAGCCAATACCGGTGGGAGTATGTCTATCTCTTCTATGCTCGGCGGCCCTCCGCCTGCGCCTCGCGAGTCTACACCCGGCCATGCACCACCTTATCCACCTCCCGCTACCACTTCTGCTGTCTCAGGTCCCGCATACGCTAGTTCTGTTCATGCGTCACCACGCATACAAAACGCTGCAGAATACAGTCCGTTCCACCAGCGTCGACCACAGACGCCCGACCCGGGGCGGCCTCCGTTTGATGCGCGTGATCACAGAGGCAGTGTCGCTGGGTCTCCGCCTCGGGGTGTTTATGGTACTCCCGAATTGTCCAGGTATAGCACGCCTCAGGCCTATCAGCAAAGACCCCCGCCCATGCCATCCGCTGATGACAACAGGAGGGAACCTGCGGCCCGCATCAGCGCTGCCAGCGTACCTCCTCGACCCAGTAGCCAGCCACGGTCGTACCATGGCATGGCTCCGAGACCCGCAGATATGGGCCGGGGCCCACCGCCTCCACATGGCGAGGCTATGTATGCGCCGCGCGAAGAAGGGCGTCCGGGAGTTGTTGAATACAATCCTGAGCGGGGGCCACCCCGTCCCGTACCCTACGAGGAACAACAGCATCGCCTAGCGGCCGAGCGAGAGCGAGAGTATAGAGAGCATATGAATAGAGAGGCAGAATTTAGAGAGCGGGAGCGGGAGCGAGAGCGAGAACGTTTAATGTACGAGGAGCAGCAACGGCCAATCATGTTGGAGAGACAACGTATTGAACGAGATCGCGAAAGAGAGAGGGAGAGAGAAAGAGAGATAGAGCGTGAAATAGAGTTACAGCGTGTACAACAACAACGGGAACGAACATCGTCAGATCCAACGCGCCCACCTGGGCAGCATCCCGGAGAGCATGGGACTCAACCCTCGTCCCGGCAACCGCCGCCACATTATGGCCGACCCGACCCTCGTGATCCACACGCCTGGCCACAACGACCCGGATATGACCAACCCCCGAGGGATGCGTATGGCCAGCCTTATCCGGGACATCGCCCAGGCGAGTTCCCCGCGACGACTGCGCCCCCATACGGTAGCCATCCTGCTTACGCACACCAACCACCACCTGAACGTTTCCCACCTACCAGCCAACCACTGCACCATGGTAACCCTACGAGTCAGCCTGGCCCCCCTCCACCAGGCCACTCATTCGAATCACCTGAAAGACTCCGATTCGCTCCGTTGCATGCTCAGCACCAGCAGCAGCAGCAACGTGGGGCTCCGTCGGGAAGTCGGCCGGGAGAGGAGGGACCACCTCCTCCCTCGGTCGCGTACAACGGTGGCCCTGGTGCTACTGCCTTTGAGGCCGGGCGGCCCCGGCCTATCGATGATGGCCCCTCTCATACAGGGCCGCAGAGGGCATTGTTGGGACCACAGGACATTAACCGCAAGGGGCGAGTATCGCCATTGCCACAGGCAGTCCAGGGAGCCCAACCCATGTTGCAAGGACCTGCAGGGGAACCCGGGATCAAGCACGAGTTTGGCCGTATGTTCTCCGGTATAGGAAGCGGTGTACGCGGTATTGGTGTCTCTAGCCCGGGGCCATCCGGGGCCCAAATCCCCTTTTCGAACCCCAACCTTCGGCGCGATGATGTTGAGCCCCCCCACCCAGAACCGATTAGTGAAGCTGCCACAAAACCGCGGAGAAAACGCGGGAAGCCTAAGGATGAAGATGTGAAAGGCGATGATGATAGCAACGGTCGAGTGACCCCCATTGGTAGGACGAAGCGTGCCAAGACGCATGCTCACCATCATCATCATCAGTATGTCTGATCGCTCCCCTTTTGAAAAAGGTATGCTCCAATTTACTAATCTAGTGGCCATTAGTCACCACCACCACCATCACCACGCACCTGAACGAACCTCTTCGCCACTACAAGGTGTGGGTGGCCCGCTCAAAAACCTGAAGTCGACGACCCCGATACCATCACCTGCCGGCCGTGATTACTCTTTCACGCACCATCACCACCAGCCACCCAGATCAACTCCCAGCTCTTCCGCCAAACAGCCCCCCCCTGGCCCTAGCATTATTCCGAAGCAAAAGCAAAAGGTTTCGTCCCAGGTGGTCCTCGACAGTGTTGCCGACCGCCCCCGCAAGCATCTAGGCGATGTTGTGTATAGTGTCTTGTTGAAGCCCGCCAAATTGGAGTCCTCACACGGCAGATTTGGTTACTCGACTACGCCTCGGCCTCTACCTATGGAGATGATCAAAGATAACGAGAACTCGTCTCTCACTGTCAAGATATCCCGCGTTCACCTGACCCCGTCAGCTCGGGAAGAGATTACGGCTCGTCGAGCGGTGTGGGGCACGGATGTCTATACGGACGACTCGGACGTGGTCGCGGCATGCATCCATGCTGGTTGGATTCGTGGGGAATGGCCAGACGACGTGGATGTAGATTTGCTCGAGCTTCAGAAGCCAGTGTCCAAGTCAAAGCAGCGCATCTTACCAGCTGAGCAACACTTGGAAGTGTTGAATTCAGTCCCAGCATCCGGTCCGATTCATATCCCTGCGGATCGCGACCTACATGTAACGCTGCTCATTCTCCCGCCCCTCGAGAAGTACACCAGTTCCACGCGATACGGTATACAGAGCCGGGAGTTCGGTGGGACCTACAATGGCCGAAAATCGATTCATGATGGTCTTAGCTTCATGATATCGAGCGTGCGTTGGGTGGACGGCGCTGCGCCACAGAGCCGACTACGTGGCAAAGCACGCAGGGAACGAATTAGAAAAGCTATGAGTGAAGTGAACCGCAGCCAAATTATAGACATAGGAGAGATAGAAGTGCCTGGCAAGGCGACGACAAGAGACCAAGGCACGATCAAGAGTGGGCAGTTGAGGCGCCGTAACGCAGAGGGCAATAAAGAGAATCGTCCCGTAGATGCGCCTATCCCTACCCCATCGGCCGAGATAGTGCCGATGGCGAGTGCGAAGACTCCCGGTGATGCCAACGGAGAGGTTATAGAAAACGGGACCCAGGACGAGAATGGCGTGCTGAAGGCAGAGGAGCAAGTCGCCAGAGTACCTGGGGAGAAAACGGAGCCGAAACAGCCCGGCTCGTCTGTTTAGGACAAAGATGGCTGTCAATGGGATTGGAGTCGAACCATCGTCTTGTTCGTTTCTGTACATGACTACCATATCACTGAACCGATGAAGAGGTGGCTATGGCTCGAATCAGATCTCTAGACGAAGGTGGTTGGCACCGATGACTTTTTCTTTTTTTTGGTCATCCATTTCACTTCGGCTTGGTTTGTTGATTATGATACCTCACCGCAGACAGAATAGTGGCTTTTTCAAAACCCGAAGCAGCATAGCGTGGAATTACTGTATTGTGTGTTTAGTGTCTTTGTATGATTTTACCGTCTCATACATGACTGGTGCATACATAGATACATACGTAGAATGAGCTTTTGGGATGGTAGGAGTGAATGAGCTTAGAGCGCGAGGTAGATATTATAAGTTTAATTATGATTGCATATTGGTTGAACGCGAGCGTTTGTCTCCATGTCATGATTAGGTATATGGCGGACCACCTCGGCCTAGCCGAGGCATTCCGGATATGCACCTTTGAACCACCTGCCAGGCTTGTATTTTGCGGCCCTTGAGCCAACCTATTGAATGGGTGTAGAAGCATGATGAACGAAACGGAGCACGTGTAGCAAGCCCACATATATACTAGGAATCCCCCCATGCTATCTTCCCCCTTGACCTCGGGCTAATATGTGGCACGTATCATATATGCCCTTGATTCTTTGTAGAAATTCTATAAGAATTCTATAAAAATGGAACGATACTCGTATATTTACTGCGCCGTCCCTATCTACCGACTTGCTCCACGTCTCCGTCGAGAAATGATGTCTAGTAACCCAACCCCGCAAGCCTCATTTATGTGCAGAGACAGACAGACAGACAGGCGGACAGCCATGTTCAACTAAGTCATCTTGAGTGCGGGAATCAGAAATCCGTCACACGGCCGTTGAAGCTATAGTCGCCCCCGGCACCCCAGCGCAGAGGCTCGTTCTTGGGCCCGCCTACCTCGCCGGTGCGCGGATTCACGTCGCCTTCGAATTCGGGCGGGGCGCCTTTGCGGAGGGGAACGGGTTGTGCCGCGCCTACGTCCTGGGCATTCGCATTTTCTCGGTTTATTTCAGGGGCGGCGGCTGTGGTGGTAGGAGAGAAATCAGGAGATGAGGTCGCGTTGAAGCCTTCTTGCGTGTTGGCGGTGCGCTGTAGACGCTCGAATTCGGCTTGTTCGTCAGGTGGCAGGCGAGGAGGAGAGGGGCCTGACTGGAAGCTCGAGGCGAGTCGGATGTGTGGGTGCTGGGTCTGTCGCCTTGTTGTTATCGAAGTTCTTGAGTGTGTCGATGAGTGTGTGATGGTTCGTGAAGTAGGCGATGAGGTTGAAACTGATGTTGAGGGTCGGAGAAGCGCGAGGGTGCGTGGTAGGCGTATTAAGCGGGTGGCCATTTTGGTGTGGTGATTCTTGCTGGCGCTGAGGATGACTGGTATAGTTGGAAGGCCGAACAGTACAACTAGCTGGTACAACTAGACAAGGTAGATGTGTATCGTAAGAAAATAAAAAAATAAAAAATAAATAAACTCGTGACAGTTGGTTGACGTATCAGTCATGCGATTGAATTGTGGTGGTATTGGTAAGGATGGAACAGGGCCAGGATGGTGAAGGTTGCCAGGATTAGGGGCATGAGAAAGTCCCGGAGGCTGATCCGGCAAGAGCCGGCTGACCGTGTAGCGGATCTACTGTGTAGTAGTGTACCTGATTGGTTTATTAAGTTGATTTCCTAATCAGGAAAGTTGTCGTCTTTCTATCTACGATATAGATACATCTATCCATCTACATTCATCTCTCACCCAGAATAATAGAAATTGATACCTCGATACAGCAGCCTCATCAGAGAACTCGCATATAAATAAATAGAAAATCTTGCAACAGAGTAAGGTGAAAACTATAATCACCCCGGTTTTGTGGGGTAGTGGTAACCCGGCGTATGATTCTGTCTAGAAACCGCAAAGGTTGGTTTGATTCCAACCAAGGCCATAGTTTTTTCCTATATTTGACTCAATCTTAGCCAATCTCGTGAGGAAACATTATACCCTCTACATCTACGGCTTAGGCCAGCCGACAGGTTGTATCTAGAGCCCTTTAGTCTTATCTCATCGAGTATATATCGGAAATGCTACCCGGTTTGCTTCTTCGTATACATATTGGCTCTGTACAAACCTTATCTTGATAGTGCAACCTCCACAGGCGTACCAATTACTCATCGCTCATCAATCCCCATGTTTTCTTTAGAACCCCTAGAACCCCTAGAACCCCTAGAAACCCGTGATGCCGTTGATTGACAGGACTTACGGCGTCGAGTGGAGCAGACGGCGCGTCAGGACAACCGGTCGGTCGATCGGTAGGGAGTGGGGTTCGTGGCGATTTATCAGAAAATCGAAATGTGCCCCTCCATCCTGCCCGCCTCCCCCGCCATGTGCTACGCGCCAGGGTGCCTATCAATCAATCCATTCTCCGATAGTCGCATGCCTTTCCTGACTCTTAATAAAAAAAAAACAGTCACCATTCCTCCTCATCCTCCTCCCTGACACGATTTATACAGCCACCACGGCCACCCTTACTGCCATTGCAGCTCCGTGTGACTCACTTGATGCTTATAAAGAGTCGTTCATTTTCTCTACACGCTCAGGTCTTCTAAAAGTCTCTGTTCTCTTCCATCCTCTCTGCCATTGATCCTCAATTGACCACAACTGACCATCGGATTGAAATCGCAACTGTAACTGGGAAACTGAGACAACATGGAGCATCTGAGGCAGACTTTTAAGAGGTGCAAGGCCGAGAACCGGGTACGATATACAGATCCATCCTCTACCTAAGGAGATACTAACTAGGATAGGCTGCTCTAGTGACCTATGTCACTGCTGGCTTCCCCAAGCCTGAGCTCATGCCCTCCATCTTACTAGGCATGCAGAAGGGTGGTGCTGGTACGTGCTGATGACCCCCAGATTGGCCCAATTGATCCTGTCTGACATAGCGGAAAATCAGATATTATCGAGTTAGGTGTTCCCTTCACAGATCCAATTGCCGATGGTCCCACGATCCAGACAGCCAACACCGTCGCGCTCCAGCACGGCGTCACCATCGGGTCTACATTACAGATGATCAAGGATGCGCGCGCCCAAGGCTTGACCGTCCCTGTGTTGTTGATGGGCTACTATAACCCCTTGCTCAGCTACGGCGAGGAGGCTCTGTTGGACGATTGCAAGGCTGCCGGCGTCAATGGCTTCATCATCTGCGACTTACCTCCCGAGGAGGCCGTCTCCTTCCGCAAGTTCTGCAGCCGTGGCGGCCTGTCATACGTCCCGCTGATTGCCCCAGCCACCTCGGACGCCCGCATGAAGCTGCTGTGCGCCCTGGCCGATTCTTTCATCTACGTCGTGTCGCGCATGGGTGTCACCGGTGCCCTGGGTACCCTCAATGCCAACCTCCCCAACCTGCTCGAGCGCGTAAAGAAGTATAGTGGCGACAAACCCGCCGCCGTCGGCTTTGGTGTCTCTACGCGTGAGCACTTCCAATCCGTTGCTGCCATCGCCGATGGCGTCGTCATCGGCTCCCAGATCGTCACCACTCTTCAAAAAGCTGAGGCCGGCACCCACGCCCAGGCCGCTCAGGAATACTGTGCCTACGTTACAGGGCGGACTGGTGAGCCCGAGGTCACGCGAGAAGTGGGTGTTATCGAGGCGATCGGTGTTGCCAAAGAGCCAAGTGGTGAGAATGTCACCGTGAATGGCACGATTACCGAGGAAGATGATGCTGCGCTGGTCGCACAACTCGCTGCTCTCCACGGCAAGATACCTGACCGGTTCGGCGAATTCGGTGGCCAATACGTTCCCGAATCTCTCATGGACTGCCTCAGAGAATTTGAGGATGGATTCAACACCTTAAAAGACGATCCCCAGTTTTGGGAGGAATATAGATCGTACTATCCTTGGATAGGAAGGCCCGGTCATCTACAGTATGCCGAACGTTTGACCGAACACGCGGGGGGTGCCAAGATCTGGTTGAAGAGAGAAGATCTGAATCATACCGGCTCCCACAAGATCAATAATGCCCTAGGCCAGCTACTTATTGCTAGGAGGCTAGGTAAAACTAAGATCATTGCCGAGACGGGTGCGGGACAACATGGTGTAGCTACAGCCACCGTCTGCGCCAAGTTTGGCATGGAATGCACAGTCTTTATGGGTGCTGTGAGTTCCCTTTCTTCTTCCACTCAATTCTCTACCTAGTAGACCTAATTACTAACAACCCATCTAGGAAGACGTACGACGACAAGCACTCAATGTGTTCCGCATGCGACTACTCGGTGCTAAGGTTATCGCTGTAGAGGCCGGTAGTAAGACGCTTCGAGATGCCGTCAACGAGGCCCTGCGATACTGGGTTGTACATCTCGAAGACACACACTACATCATTGGCTCAGCCATCGGACCCCATCCCTTCCCTACCGTTGTGAGGACATTCCAGTCTGTTATCGGCAACGAAACAAAACAGCAGATGGTAGAGAAGCGTGGGAAGCTTCCTGATGCCGTCGTCGCTTGTGTCGGAGGTGGCAGCAACGCTGTTGGCATGTTCTACCCGTTCGCGAATGACCCCAGTGTCAAATTACTAGGCGTCGAAGCCGGTGGCGATGGTGTTGAGACGGCACGTCACTCAGCGACCCTGACGGCTGGTTCCAAGGGCGTCTTACACGGTGTCCGGACCTACGTTCTTCAGAACGAGCACGGTCAGATCACTGACACACACTCGGTCTCGGCGGGTCTCGATTATCCTGGTGTGGGGCCGGAGCTATCGTCCTGGAAAGATAGCGGGCGCGCCGAGTTCGTGGTGGCCACGGACGCCGACGCCTTCGCGGGCTTCCGGCTGCTCAGTCAGCTCGAGGGCATCATCCCGGCACTCGAGTCGGCTCACGGCATCTACGGCGCCGTCCAGCTGGCTAAGACGATGAAGAAGGACGAGGACCTTGTCATCTGTCTCAGCGGTCGTGGCGACAAGGACGTCCAGAGCGTGGCGGACGAGTTGCCCAAATTGGGTCCCCAGATCGGATGGGACCTTCGATTTTAAAGGATACGTGAGTATGGGCTTTATTCACGAAAAAAGGGGGGGATAAAGATGGAATGAATACAGGAGTTGGCGCATGGGAAAGAAGCATAAAATCGTGGCAGATTCTATTGTATAAAGACGAATGATCTGCTGTTGTGTGTATATAGTCGTCTGATAACCATATACAGGTGTTTTGCATCATGATACATTTTTTGTACATTTCCAGTTCATGCTAGTATATATAGTACAGTGATGCGTCGTCGCTTTCTGACCTCTTTTAGTTCAAGGGAGACGACTAACTCTCTGTTTTCCATGGCCCCCCACCGTCATTACTGATAACGGCTACAGCTTCAACAACCCTATCCCCAACTCTCGACGGAGTCGGTTTATTCAGGCTTCTGTGTCTGTTGGACAGCATCTTCACGTCCCTCTACAGCCGCTGCGTCCTCGGCCTCGGCAGCGGGGTCGCCGATAACGAACTCATCCTCTCGCTTCAGCATAGCATCAACCTCATCGAGCACAGCCTCAGAACTCAGGCCTTCAGCAGCCAACTCGGCAGGGAATTCGGAAGCCCCGGTGAGGGTGTCCTTGGGAGGAAGACCGAGGGCAGCGCGTTCCCGCGCAAAGCGCGCCTGTACGGCATCGGTCTGCATGATCTTCCACCGCAGCGCCCAGCCGGCAGGGCCCAGCTCCTTTATCCGCTTCGCCTTGGACCCCAAAAGGTATTCGTCGATGCCGCCGAGGCGGTCGATGGTGTGCAGCACGCTCGCCGTCATGCGCGTCCGGATGAAGGCGTCGAGCGAGGGCGACCAGAGACGCTTCGTGTGTCGGTTCGGGAGCCACGACGTGCGTGATTTGTTCCTGTACTTGGGCGCCACGACGTTGCCGAACCGGATCTTGCTCCGCCCATAGAGCCCCTCGTTGCGCTGCTTGTAGGTCTCGAATCGGCCGTACGGGTAGTCGGGCACCAGGTCCGCTGGCACGGTGCGGTGCGACGGCGTTTGCCGCGACAGTGGTGTCGAGGTGCTGAGGGCGCGAATGGCGGTCGTGATGGTGGTGGTGGAGGGTGGTGAGGGTCTCAGGGCCGCTCGTCGTAGGCACCGTAACGGTGCTGTCGCGGGTTGTACCACCATGGTTTTTCTTCTTCTTTTTCTCTTCGTTCCTTTTCCTTTTTTCCCCCCTTTCCCTTTTTTTCTCCCCGTGAAAAGTCAAAACTTCCTGTCAATGAGAAATATGCCAGGTGTATAAGGCCACCAATCTCATCAATTAATAGGCCAGGTGATTTATATCGGCCCGTAGCGACGGTCGGGTTGTCAAGTCATCCGGCTTGGGCCAATTCGAGGTTTGGCATTGATTGACGGCGGATAGACAGTCGTTGGCTTACAGTAGCTCGGGCTGTTTCTTAGCACCTGCTGTACAGTTGGAAACGAGCCGTCGCGGATGCTCGGCGTAAGTTTGTCCGGGCACATACCGAGTATTAATTGTATATTGATACTGTATTAAATACTGTAGGGCTATGCTTACATACTAGTGTACATAGTACTTCGTGGACATTTTGCTAATTAGGGTTTAGTGTTCAGCTTCATGTACAATTAGGTGTCTTTCCTAGATTCAAGTCGCCAGTAGGCGTCAACCATCTTCTCACTCGTTCTTGAGGGGGTTGTATTCGAAGTGAAGGCGGTTCACCGGAAGGTAGAAGTATAGAGGTAAGGATAGAGGTAAGGACCCGATCTATTGATCCCAAACCTCCCCTAGCTACCTCTTAGGAGGACTCGGGTCTTTATAAAACTAGATTCCGCACTACAGCTACCCTCTTATGACCCCTTCACTCAACGCTCGCGAATAAAAACTTGCCCGGCACAAAATCGCAGATCATCAGGCCCTTGTACCGTTCCCCAGTGAAATCATAGAACGACCTCAACTCCCCGATATCCTGTTCCTGGACGGAGTAATGTTTCGGGTCCGTGAAATAGTTCATGGCTGAGCTCTCGTTCCTCGTTCCTAAAAGCACAGATCCCGGCTCCTTAGTCATTCGAGTTTCTTTACAAATATCCCCAGCGAAGTTGTGGCGTAGGCCCAGGATGTGTCCAAACTCATGGGCTAGGATGTTGGCTAGGTAGTGGATGTTGGCTGCTTGAAGGGCTAGTTTGTACACGAATAACGTGCCGGGTCCATCTTGAGGGAAGAAAGCTTCTGCATAGGTATCGCGGCGATTATCGAATGGCAGATCAAGATACCGAATCTGGAAGGGAGCGAGGTGGTTCCGGGGCACCCGCTCAAACTCGACGCCAACGCCCTTCCACGTGGCAGTTGCTTCTGCTACCCTAGCTGCAGTGAAGCGAGCGTGCTCCGGTTTCTCAAAACTTTCCTCCAAGATGACATAGGCAACGGTAGCACGACCGAGCCAGCGCGTAATGTATCCATAAATCCCTATCTGAGCGCGGGCGGCACCATCAGCACGCTGCTGGGTGGTGCAATGATAATAGCCTATCCCGTGAGGTGAGACTACAGCGCATGCTTGGTTACCGGTAATTAAATCCAGCAGTGCATGAGCGGAAGAAATCTGCGCCAGTGTATCCCTGCTGGCGAGGGGACCGGACGTATTACGGGATGTGGTCGTTGCGGGACCGAAGCTGTTATGGACCCCGGGCGGACCATGACCGGACGCAGTAACTGGAGAGCCGGAAACGGCAATTCCGGTTTGGTGTCCATCGCTCTCTACTTCCATATCGGAATTATAGTCGACAGACGGCTCTCCGCACGGGTTAATCCCAATCAGCAGGTTGGCACCCTCGGAGACATTAAAAGGTTTCTGGACCTCCTGGACCTTCATTTCGACGTTGATTCTATTATTATCAGCGCCCTAGCTCAAGATTCGTATCTGGTAGGTAGGGAGTGTGATAACAATGGGGCCTCCGCCATCATTATTGGCGTTGCAGCTAAGAACAGTAACGCCATTTTCGGATGATGCATTACCAACCCGAACCGTCAGCTCAGGTGCTATGTCTACATGGTGCTGTCGTTCGGTGGAGCTGGGGATGTTGTAGGATAGAAGTAGACTTAAATCCATGCTGTGTAAGAGTTAAGGTAGTTAATAAGGTTGTGGGGATATAATAGTAGGTAGATTTTGGAACGTGTTAGACTTAATCTTGAACTCAACCTTGGGCGTACTTGGGGCTGTTTCTAAGAAGAATTGTTGTCGCGACTCTATGATCCAAGGCATCGCTACCTATTTATATTCACTAATGCCTAGTATCAATGTTGGTACGGCAGTCTACGTAATCATCTACCAAGAGTGTAAATGCAAATAGGACACAAAAGTGTGAGTCCCTCGTGCCTAATGGAAATGACTATACACTATGTATTACGCTTTCAGGGGCTACAGCACGGAGTGACAGGGGAGGGAATGTTGTTGATTTTTTTTCGCTTAAGGTCTATAAACTGTTAAATTAATGGTTGAGGCTGTGCAATAGCAGTTAGATATACGTTGAGAGAACTAAATTCAGCTCGAACTAACGTTAAAAGTGCGGAATCCAAAAGTGTAGCCGGTCGTATGCGTCCAGGATCTAAACACCCGAGCCAAGTCGTAGCCTTCGTAACAAATCTTGACTGTACACTTACTGGTGTACGTTTTCGGCACCTAAGCATCTTAAAGAGCGGAAATGTTAAATAACATCCGTAGAATGACAAGTGTGATGCTATTGGCTGAAAGAAAAGCTCACCGCCAAAAGATGTCATGTTTGTAATAAAGATGAAGATGCAGTTACAGGGTACTTAAAATGGTCGCCTACTTTGTATGTATACTACCTATGCCCATGAACATGTTATAGCGGCCAATTGGATCTGAGGTGACATCTAGTTCTTACTGCTAACACATACTAAATCTGACCATATTCCTGGACCCTCACCTAGAACTTGGATTCTGGTAACAAGAGTGTAAGCGACGAGCAGCAAGACCATATCAGGTGGATTGTACCCCTGCGTGTGTCAATATCCTTGTCCGGTGATAATTACTAGTTTTTTTTGTTTTTTTTTGGCTCCTATCTATCTAGCACCAGTACATACATACAAAATCTCCCCGGGAGTCCCCCCCGCCCGTCTACTATCCAGATAATTCTTTGATGCTTATACAGTGATTGGATTGGCTTCTTAATGCTGTGAAAGAGGCGAGGCGTAGTCAGCACTGGTCAGTGGCAGTCACCGCGAGGGCACTTATTGGCCTGCCCGTGCCTTCGCCGCACTTACACTTTCGATGCTTACACTTTTGACCACGCATGTATTATGAGTACTCGTATACTGTACCATTAGGCTGTTTCCAAGAGTCCCAGACTACCTAGGTACGCAGGTAATCCAGAGTGCGAAGTAGTATTGGTGTTGAAGATGGGATAGAGTACTTACCCATTAACATAGTAGCCCTTGTGAGATCCTTACATGCAATGTTGCTTCGTACCTAGATAGGTAGTAGATACCCTATGATGTGCTTACATAGACCTTTGCCACCGTCTTCTCTATCCATACAAACCTCCTGTGCGCTGCCCAATAATAACTTGTGATATTGATTCCGTAAGATTGTAATGGATCACATATCTTTAAACGGTAATATATCGCCTTCCGGTGAGGAGTCGACCTCACTGTAATCACAGATTCAGGATCTTTACATCAACAAGAACCACACCCTGCAGGAAGTTATAGACATTTTGCAAACAGAGCATGGCTCGCAACTAAAGTACGTTACCTCTTTCCCGTTCACCCCGTCATCTCATCCCACGCTCTGCCCCTCACGTCTCAAGAGAGAAAGCGTGAATTTAACTCGGTTTTCTGGAAATAGTGTTGATCAGTTCAAGCACCGAATACATCGGTTCTGGAAAATAAGGAAGTCTCTCCCTCGCAGAATCAAAGAACAACTCATTAGGGATCTTTTTCACTTAGATAAATTGTTGTTAGGGAACCTTCCGGAAGATGTAGTGAAGAAGTTACTCCGGCATCTAGGAATGTAAGTCCACTTCCATCTACGGGCTTCGACAAAGTCTTAACTAAAGGGGATGTACAGGTTCTCATCTTTAAATGCTCTGTGTAATGCCTTGGAGATACTACCTACACCATCAACCAGTATTGATCTCACCATGGGTCGGTTTTCAGGGTCGGCAGGCACGCGAGCTCCGGAGCAGATACTTGCACAACTTGCTAAGAAGATTAGAGTCAAGATTCTCGCCGATCGATCTCATCTTCTGGCATCAGGAAGATGGCATGATCTAGTCAAAGATCTTAACTCTAAAGGTGAACTCAGCCTATGTTTGATGCGCCTAGCAACTATACTAATAGCTCCATAGGATTCTCCAGATCCGGATTCACGAGTTCAAGTTGCTTAGATATAATGTAGCCAAATACTGGGGCTAAGGTCCTCGAACATGGACAGCGAATCGGCTTAAATTCGATCGCTATCAATAGTATCGATCGAAGTCTTTTCACCAAAGTCCTTCCATGTCCCCGAAAGCAGGTCTTACGCAGGGAATTATCGCATGGGATGGAGCAGCAGAGCATGGCACGGGTGGTTCCAAAGCGAAAGAGTCCCCGCAGCTGTGCCGCAACCTCTACCCTCGGATAGTTCACTATTCTCACTCGCAGTATGCTCAGCTTAGTGAATTACCCTCCAGTCAGAGTGCGGCTCAACCACCGCCTACGGACCAACGGACTGTTACGGAATTATCGCTCCAAGGCGAAAGCGTCGCTCAATCACAACTCTATTCTTTACCACAAGCCGTTAATTCGGTTACCCAGAGCCTACCCATTTATGAAAGCTGGCCTGAATCATGGAAGGACGAGTCCTTGACCGAATTGTTTGGGCAGGCACTCACAGAGAATCAATTCAGTGCCATCCCCGTAGATGACCTACCGTTTTCGCTCCCTGAGATTCCTCCAACTTTCGAGCATCATGTGGAAAGAGCTGCCCGGGAAATCCTTTTCCTAGACTCCTTGACCTTAGGCATCAAAACCGGTAACCAAGACCTCTTGAACAAGCTGGTGCTAGACGAGGAAATGTCGGATGTTAATCTTTCGCCAATATCCCCATTCCATCTCGCAGCATCTTACTTGGTTAGCTCAAGGGCCTGTTGCGAAGTTCTCACAACCTTAGTGCGTCTTCCTAACACACGCCACCAGCTTTCCTCTCTTTATATTAATGATCTCAAACACACCGTGCTAAATAGTCTCATGGTAATGGTCTTGAAATCGCATTCGGCACCGCCACCTGAGCTGGTAGAAGATAAGTGGAAGGAATGCGGTTTCCCAGGGACAGAAGTCGATATCTGTGGTACATGGGAGCCAGACACCCCCGAAGTGGTTGCACTCATAGATGAAGGGGCTCAACTTGTTCCCCTCAACTGGAAGCACAAGTTTTGTCACTCCTCTGTCCAAGCAATTTGCCACTTTATTCACACTCTATTTGCTTTCACCTGGTCGCTAGATATTAACACGCCGAGTGGACTATTCCTTAGGTGTTGTGGACACTGCCGTAGTGAATTGCGACTCGGACCCCTGCATGCCTTGGTTGTAACCGCGGCCTACCTGGTTCGATACGGCTGTGGAGATGAAGATCTATTTGGTATTGTGGCCTGCGGACTTTCACTCATTACAAGCGGTGCAGATCCTACCATACGCGCCAACGTCTCCGCCCCGGATCTTTACTATGGTGCGCCGAGGGATACGTGTGTCCATGAAGACGACAAATGATGCTCAGAGAAATTTGACATACAAGCATTGCTAGACGGCGACAAAGCCAAGATCGATTACTTAAAGGAGGGGGTGCTAAAACCCCATTGCTGCTGCGGGAAATTTAATCTAAGTAACTGGGGAAACTCGAGAATTAAGGACTTGTATGCCGAAGACGAATGGATCAATGAAAGGGCGTTGTTTATTTCCGATAAGTATCAGGATGACACCTTTTTAGAGAGTGATTCAAGGAAGAATAGCGGTGTCAGTTCATAGAGCAAAGATATCTCCTAGCTGAAAATTGCCGTATCTATAGCGTGTTAAAAAGTCAAGATAGGATAAGCTCATATTTGAGGATAAACATGGTAGGCCTTGATTGGCATAAATATGCTCCAGACCTTTGGTATAAGGGTGTGATAAACATTTGTTGTTGCGCAAAGGGCCTTCTTAATTGTAAAGATATATTTGAACTAGATTATGTTGTCACCAAGTATTGAGAAAGCGATGACATAGCATCATACACCTCACTCCGAAATGGAATATACACTACCTAATGAAATGTAAAGGGGGTAGGGGTTGGTATGTTAATAATTTTTGGGCATCGTTGCCGGGATTGGTCAGTCTAGGTTAGCGCTAAGAGTAACAGAAGAGCTAAAATCAACGTACAATAAGTATCTAGGTTACCCAACTAATTGCCTAGCAGTCGCTGACAACCATCTCCGAGTGATTTTAAAGAGTGACCATACTGGAAGCTTCCTCAACTTGCATTACCGGACTCCCAAGTTGATTAATATATGCCTCATTCCCCATAGATTAAAAGCGTATGACTAAGTCTAATACAATATTAGATACTGTAACGGGATATTTTCCCATCTCTTAACCACGTTTCTTTTAATATTTTTGCAATCTCAAACCGTGATTTGTAACTATAACGGATAGTCAGTTAGTAGTCTCTCGAAGCTAACGCTGGCCTCGTAGAAACTGGCGATTGGTCTTATCTACGTTGTAGTCATATAATGCCTAAACCGCCGGTCGTGCGGAGGCACTATTTCGTTGGGAGAGGTTATATACAAGCAGGAGTAACTAGGTATACCATCAAAACTATGAGGTCTATAAAACTAGGCAATTTGACGAGGTCATGGTACCCTCATTTTTAGCCAGATCAAGGAAGTCCAAGTCAAGTAGAGCTAACTAAGTAAGCCAAGAGTTTGAGCTTGTAGATAATTTTAATCAAGTAAGTTGACAACACTATTCTATATCACCACACTACCTCTAGTAGTCCTTACGACGTTCTTTGGTGTTTTTACCTCTGGTTATATGCCATTGTATATGGTTACGCCGGTATTACAATGTACCCAGGGAAGCCGCAACTGCTATTAAGCTTTTTGTTTTCTTTTTTTTTTTTTTTTTTTTCTAAAAAAAAAAAAAGGTATTGTTAGCAATGGCCATTATGTAGATAAATGGCACTGTATAGCCTATAAAGACTAGGACCATTAACCCATTGTAGGTACAGCCCACAATGGGAACTGGTTGCTAGGGTTGGAGTAGGTCCCGTACTGCGCACACCTACCTTTAGTAAGCAAAATATTTTTATTTTCCGAACTTACTACTTTTTTTTTATAGTTAGCTATACAGATTAAAAAATATAATATTGTTTTACTAATATTATAGTAATTAGTTTTATATAATAGCTAACAAGTTGTTAAAATTAATTTGCATTTAAAAAATATTTTTAATTAAATTAATTGTTTATACAGTTTATAAATTGTTTAACATTTAAATGTTTTAAATTAACACAAATATATGCTGTTAATTAAATAAAAAGCTATTATAATAAACTGTTAGCAAAATATAATAAGCTGTTTATATTAAAATAACTGGTGTTGGTTACAACTGTACGTATAAGCATGTACAAAGTTATTGTTACGTACAAAGTTATTAGCACGTGCGCACCTAATTCCCCTTATCGTATTAACTTATACGCTAACAAAAGTTTTTACCTAAAATAAAAACTCTGCTTCATACAAAGCCTCCTTTTCATATAAAAAAATATAAATAAATATAGTATAATAAATTATATTTTATTCTACGCGTATATTTATTGTACAATATTGTACAAAGCCTATTTAACATTAATTAGTAGTTGCAAAAGCACTTTTTACACAACTATAAAAGCACTACAAATTAGCAAAAGTAAAAATAAAAGCACCTACGGCCTAACTAAATCTTTATATTATACTTTAATTTCTTTATTGCATAAATATTATTTTCTTAACCAAACTAAATATACTTATACGTTAAAAAAACAAAAAAATCGATTTTATTATTATATAAATATTACTTTTCTAATAAAACTAAATGCATTTATATTATAACAAAAACAACAACCTGTTTATTTAGTTTTATTTGTAAATATAGCATTAAATACTTTGTATAACACAACAAAACCTACTATATTATAAACCTTAATTAATTTTACATACAAAAAAATTGCTAAAAACCTTAAGCTTAGCTTTAAAAACGTACAAAACTATTTTAACTTTAAATACTAAAAAAAAAACGTTAATCTAAATTGCACAACTTTAAAATTGCTAAATATATAAACAACGTTTTAAAAAGCGTATATAAAAAATTTTAAAAATTAAACAACAAACTATTTTTTTTAAACTTATTGTACGCTATATAAAAAACTATTTTAAATACTTAAAGCTAAAAGTATACAATTAAAATCAAAAAAATTAAACTAAACTAAAAGTTTTATACAAATTGTATAAAGCAAATACAATTTAATAAAAAACTAGCCGAAATTTTTAATTATTTAAAACAATTTATTAACTGTTATATAAGTATTATTAGTCTTTTTTACGCTAAATTAACAACTTTATACAACATTATAAAAAACTTTAACTTTAAATATAATTATACAAACTAGAATTATATAACTAAAGCTAACTTAAAATATATACTTTTATACTTTTAAAAACTATTTTGCTTAAAATTACATATAACTAACAATTAAAAACTAAAATACTTTTAAACTAATATATAAACATATAATAAAAACAAAATACAAACCAAACTTTTAGCTAGTATACAAATACTTTATTATTTATTATTTTTAACAAACTTTAAAACAATAAACATATTTTTATACAACATTAAACCTTATATTAAATAACTTTTTAATAAACTTATTTTTTACAAAAAAATGTATAAAACAAAATAATTTTACTTAAAAAATATATAATTTTTTAAAAAACTTAAAAAAAAAAAAAAAATTATTTAAATTAACTATACAATTTATTATATAACAAAGTATATTTATTTATAAATGCCTATTGCTAACTTAAAATTATAAAAAATTAATATTATGTAATATTTTCAACTATTTTAAAAGGTTATGCAAAAGATTTTTTTACTTATTATATTAGCTTAAATAAAACTTAAAACAAAATCTATTATATAATAAATAATTATTTTAATATTAATACAAATTATAGCTAATATTAGGCTAATTAAACTATAATTATTTTTATACAAATAAAAAAAAAAAACTTTAATTTAGTACTGCATAAAATACTAAACCTTATAATTAACAAGCTTATAAAAACATAACGCGCGTTTAACGCAAATTATTAAAAAAAAATCTAATTAAGTACAACAGTTGTATAAGCATATTAAAAAATACCAGAACTAGCTACAGCATTTATATTTTAAAAGCTAACGTATAAAAGCTTTTTTTTTAACTTTAAAACATATATTTAAATAACAGCAAATAATTTATTAAGGCATTTTGTACAACAAAATAACAACAGCTATTTTATTAACAAAAAATATAATTAAAACAGTTATATAAAAGGCTAACAACTTAAGTTTTAACTTAAATTTTTAAGCTAGCTATAAAAAAAAACTAACTAAAAGTATTGTACAAAAAAAAAATGCTTTGTATACAACAAAAAAAGCTGCTAGTTATTTAAACATACATTTTAAAAACAAGCTTGTACAAAAAACTAATACTTTAACTTGTACAAAATAATCTATAATATTTTGCCTACGCTTAAAAAATAATAAAAACATTAACAAAAAATTTAGCAGCTAATTAACCTAATTCTTAATAAACAATGTTTTTTTTTACTATATAACTAGCAAAAACATTTAAAACTGCAAAACAAATATTCTATTTAACTAGTTTATACTAAATAACTAATATTATATAAAATATTAAAATAAATTATAAAATATAAGCGTTTTAAACTATTTAACAATAAAAAAAGCATAACTAAAAGCTTATTTTAAAATTTATTTTTATACAAAAGTAAGCTAAACACTAAAAAGTGCGCATATTAAATTTGGCGCCAATAATACTATAAGCGCTATTAATACCATACAAATAAAAAATTCTTTTAATATAACAATATATTATATTTTAAACAGCTTTATTTTTTTTTTATTTTTATTAAAAAACGCTAACAAATTATAAGCATATTTTAATAACATAAAAAATATTATTATATAAAAAAATAACAAAACTATTTTTATTATATATAAATAAAAACATTTATTTTTTAATACTAGCTTATATAAAGCTAAAATATACTTTATAAAAACAAAACTGCAACAACTTTATTGCTGTTTTAAACACTTTTATATAAAAAAATTATATAATATGCTTAATTACGCAAAATATAATATTAACTACTTTATTTTAAAAAAAATTTAAAAATTTTATTACTATTATTAATTATATAACTAAACATTTAAACGTTTTAAATTTTTAATTAAAAACAATTACAATTTTAACTACAAAATTATAATAAATGCTATACAAATAAATAACAAACAAATCTTTTATATAATTAACGCAGCTATATTATTTTAAGCAACAATATTTTTAAAATCCATATTTATATAAAACGCTTAAAAAGCATTATATAAATGCTAAATTAATATATACCAAAAACTTTTTAACTATATTATATATAATTTAAATACAAATTTTTTGTTTAAAAAGTTTTAAAATTAAACAAAAATTATAAACACCCAATGCTATACAATGCTTATTAAAGCATACTAAACAATTAGCAAAATTAAAAAAGCATATAAACCATTTTATTATATATATAACATTTTAAAAATAAAACTTAATTATTGTATAAAAAAAAATTTAATTTTATAAATAGCAGTTAAAGCTTTAAATAATACTGCTAAACCAAACAGCATTATACCAACTTTTTTTATTTTTAAAGCCTATTTTAAAATTAACTAAAATTTGCTTTTTTTGCTTAACATTATATAAAAAGCAAAAGCTATTAAAAAAGTAATAAAAATATTACGCAAAAAAAAAACAAAAGTTAAAATTAATTATATAATTAATTAGCACAATAAGCCTGCTTTATACAATATATTATCTTTTTTTTTATAAAACAAAATCTTAATATAGCGTAAAAAAAAAAGTTAAAATAGTTTATACAAAATACAATTAATTAAAAAATCTAATATAATTATTAATTTAATAAACAGCTTAATACGTTTTAAATATATACAAATCAAACTATATTACTATATAATTAAAAAAGCTATTTCAAATATATAAAAAACAAAGCCGAACAACAAGCACTTTTAATCTTTAGCTATACAAAAAAAACAAAAATGCCTCCAAAAAACAAATAACTTTTATACAACCTTTATACAACAAATTAGCCAACTATTTTTAACTTCTAAAAAAAAACAAAACTATTTTTTAGCTGTTAAATTATGCAAAAACAGCATAATTAATATATTTAGCGCTTTATTTAAAAAATTAAACGTTATAAAAATTAATAATTTTATTATATAAAGCGTATTTTAGTTTATAAAATATAATCTAGCTAAATATAGCAATATTTACATTTTTAAATTCCGCTTTATATAAAAAATTAAAAAAAAAACAATTAAGCTGTACAAAAAATTAAAACTTGTTATATAAAGCTATAACAATAATAAAAAAAAAACAATTTTTATACAATTGCTAACTATTTAGTAAATAAGCCAGCAATTACTTTTTGCACTAAGCTTTTTTTTAATATATAATTTTAATATATTAAACAAACTTTAAAATATTATATAAGCATATATATAATTAAAAAATAAGCTAGCTAAAAAAATTCTTATATAATTATTAACAAAACTAAAATTAAAATACTTTAATAAAACAATTTTATAAATTATATAACCTTTATATAAACTAGCAAAATTAAAGCTATATTAGTTTAAAACTTATTACTAATACTATTATAAAAAACTAAAAATAACTGTTTTTATATACAACTTATATTTTTTAGTTATAATAAAGCTATTATACAACTTTAGTATTATTAGCTTTTAAACAAATAATATATTTAGCTTTATAACGCCCGATTTTTTAGCTAAAAAAAAACATAAGCTATAACAAACTAAGTTTTATACAAAACTAAAAAAAATACTTTAGTTAAACTACCTTATAAAATTTAATAACAAATAAATTATTTTATTATTTAAAAATAATATTATTTTAACGCAAAAAAGCTAAACAAACTAATTAAACTTAGTTAACTTTTATACAAAAAACTTTATATAACAATATATTTTGCAACATGTAAAAAACGTATATATTAGCAATATTTGCTAGCTAAAAACAGCATATAATTTTGTTACCGCAGCTTAAATAATAAATCTTAAGCCAAACAACATTGCAAACTTAAACAAAAAAATCAAATAACAAATAAATAACTTAAACTGCAGCTTAATTTTTATATTACTAAATCTGCACTATATAAAACTATTTATTTTTATAAACAAATTTTTTGCTAATAATACTAATATAATTTTACAACTTAAATTTTTTATTATACTAAGTACTAAAAATTATATAAAAACAAATTTAAACTTTAAAATTAAAAAAAACATTATATACTAAAACTTTAATAAATGTAAAAAAATAATTAAAAATATATTTGCTAATAAATTATATAGCATAATTAATAGCTTTAATAACGCTATTGCTTTTTATACAATATTTTTAAAAATTATAACTATGCTAAATTTACTTTTTATTTTAGCAATTTTATATTTTAATTTAAAATTGTTATACAATTGTTTAATAAAACTAAATATAACGCAAAAAAAGCACTTAATAATAAATATTATATTATTTAAAAAATTATACAAAAAAAAAAAATCTTTAAAATATAATAAATTAATAACAAAAATAATTTTATTAACGCGTTTATAAAAAAAACGTTAAATTAAGCACTAAAAACTTTTATATTAACAAATAAACTATTTATACAAATAAAAACATATATAAACAAAACTTAAATAATTATATATAATTATAATAATTATAAAAAAAAAAGTGCATAATAATAAAAACAACATATAAAAATATATTAACTTTAAAAAAAACTTTAAAAAACAAAAAACAATACAAACTTTATTTATTTTTATTTTTTTTATTGTATAACTATTTTTTTTATAAACAACACTTTAGCTTTAACTTTTTTTTAAACGTAATAATTATAACAAGCGTTATACAATCTTTAAACGCATGTTGCACAAATATTATTTTAAAACTTTATAATTTAACAACACTTATAAAACAAAAAACTACTACAATTAATATAAGCATTTTACTTATATAAAACAACAGCAATATTATACAACTAAATAAAAACAGCCTAAAAATAACTTTTACAGCAAATAATATATATAATAAACAAACTTAGCAGCTTATAAGCTAAAACTTAAATCTAAATGTTAACCGAAAACATTGTAGCAACTTAAGCTTTTTCGGCTTACATACAAAAAGCCAAAACTATTAACAACACTATATAATAAACATATAACAACAAAAATATATATATATATTAACGCAAAACAAATACAAAAGCTAACAATTGTTAAAATTATTTGTTAAAAGTAATACAATATTAAAACCAAGCTTTTAGCTAATAATTATAAGCGTACAACTATTATTGCTAAACATATAAATAGCATTTATTATACAAATATATATATATATAAATAAAAGCAAACAAAACGTATAAAAAAAAAAAAAAAAATATAAAAAAAACAAAAAACAGCTAAAAATTCTAACAGTATTTATATTTAAACTTTTTTTTATATAATCAGCCTTTTTTATATAATTAACCTACCTATATAGCCAAAAACATATTTTAATTAAAAAATAACTTTTACTGTTTATATAACAGCTAATAAAATTATACAAACTAATAAAATCGCAAACCTTACTAGCATATAAAAGCAAACTTTTAACTAATACAAACTAAACCAACAGCCTTATAATCAGTTATTTATATTTCTAACTAATTAAACTAATTATATAATTAAAACAACAACTTTATAATATATTTTTTACAATCTAATTAAAAAAATAAACTACTAATTTAATTTTGTACACAAAAATAATTATTTAACCACTTTTTTAAAACCTAATTAAATTTAAATAATTATTTTTAATACCGTACAAACTATATACATACAGCTGTTTAATAGTTTACTTTTTCTTTTTTTTTCATACAACAATAAGTTGCAACCAAAAAAAAAAAAAAGCCAGTATTAAAATAACTAATATTAGTTACAACCGTATATATAAACATATACAAAGTTATTAGCACGTACACACCTAATTCCCTTTATTATATTAGCTCGTACGCTAACAAAAGTTTTTACCTAAAATAAAAACTTTGCTTTGTACAAAGCCTTTTTTTTATATAAAAAGATATAAATAAATATAGTACAATAGATTATATTTTATTTTACGCGTATGTTTACCATACAATATTGTATAAAGCCCATTTAACAGTTTATTTAAAAAAACTATATGCTTAAATTATTTTTTAAACAAAATGTTTTAAAACTAAGTTAATGCTTAATTAGTATTAAAAGCTAAAAAAAAAAATTTAGCTTGTTTATAAAAAGCTGCAAACTAAAATTAAAAAAGATTAAATTATAAAGTTTTTAAAAAAAAAAACATAAAACTTAATTATATAATTAAAATGTTTAATTTACAAAAATAATATAAAAAAGCTGTTGCTGCTTTAAAAGCTAAGTATTAACTGCAGTTTAACTGCTATAAAAAGCAAATAATAGCTTATTTTAAAAAAACTTTTAAGGCAAAAATAGCTATGCTTTTATTAAAAAATAACGCAACTACTACTTTTTTGTTACGTTTTTTATTGCAAAAACTATAAAAGCAATTAGTTAGCACAAAAAGTAATGCTATAGTTATATATTGCAAACTTTTTTTTTTATTAAAAACGTTTTCTAATTTTAATTATATTATAAAAAGCAACATTTTAAAAAAAGTTTTATATAAAATTAAAAACATTTTTTTAAGCGCAAAAAAAAACAAAAAATTGTTTATTAGCTTTAAGTTAAGCTATAATAATAATAATAATGCTTATTAATTTATTAAAAAAAGTATTAATTATAAAAAATATAAAAAAATTAACTAATTAATTACAATTTTAAAGTTTAGCTTTAAATTTTTAGATTTATTTAATTTGTTTAATTTTAATTTTAATAGCAATATTAAACGTTAAATCTAAAAAATAAAAAAAAAGCTTTGTGTTTTTAAAAAAAAACATAATAACAAAAAGTTTAAAAAGGCTTAGCTTATTATAAAACTTAAGTAATAATAATTAAAGTTTTTTTTAATAAGCAAAATTATTTTTTAAGTTTAAAAAACTAATTAATATATTAGCAAAATTTAAATTTATTTTTAAAAATAATAAATTATATTATTAGCTTGCTTATTAATAATTATAATAAATTTATGTTAGCATAAACAGTTATTAACATTTATAAAGCTATACTTTTTAATTTAATAAAAAGTGTTAAAAAAAGCAGCAAAATGTTAAAGATTTTTAACACTACGTACAACATAAGTAGCCAAATTTATTAAAAAATTTATAAAATAACTTTATTAATTATAAATATAATAATAAAAATTTTATTATATTTATATTTAAATAAATAAGCTTGTTGCACTAATATAAAGCTAATAGCAAAAAAATTTTAAGCAATTAAAAAGCTATTTTATTTTTGTTTACAATTAAAAATAAAGCTATTAGTTAATATTATATTATTATAAAAGTTATAAAAATATATAAATATTTTTTTTAAAATTTTATTAATAAGTTTTATAGCAATTTTAAAAAAAAAGTTAAAAAAAAGTTTGCTTATTATATTTTTAAAAAGCTTTAACGCAGCTAAAAAAATTAAAACATATATAGCAGCTATAAAAACTATAAAAATTGCAAAAGCTATAAGCATAATAATAACAACAATAAAAAAAGCAGAAATAAAAATTAAAATAAAAAAAAAAGCTTAAAGTATTATAATTGTAGCAATTAAAATTATATTGCTAAAAACTATTTTAATAAAAAAAATAATAATTAATTTATTTAGCATTAAACTAACGTTTTTAAAAAACTAATTAAAACTTAAAGCTTTTTTATTAAATTAAGTAATACTTTTATTTATTTAGCTATTATAAACTTTATAAATTTTATTAAACTTATAAAGTTTTATAACTAAGCTATTGCTAAAAAAAATACTGCTTAAGCTTTTATTTAAAAAGCAGAAAACATTTTAAACGTTTATATAAGCTTAAACATGTTTTAAATAATAAAGCTATATAAAAAGCTTTTGTTTAATATTAAATTAAATATTAAAATTAAAAATAAAAAAATAAAATTTGTTAAAAATATTTTTATTAATTTAAAAGCTAAAAGCAAAGCTTTTATTATTTTTATTAAAAATAACGTTATAATTATAAAAAAAGTTAGAATTATTAAATATAATTTATGTTTATTTAAAAAAGCGTTAATAAAATTAATTATTAAATATATACTTTTTATTTTAGCATTTTTTTTAAAAATTATGTTAAAAAAGCAGTTTTATTATAGCAAAAGCTATTTTAACAAATATATTTTTTGCAATTATATAAGTTATAAAGTTATAAAAATTAACGTATATAAACAAAGTTTTTTTTTATAAGTTTATAATAAAGCAAAACTAGCTTTTATAAAACAAAAGCAATAAAAATACGCGCTAAAAATAATTTGTAAAGCTATAAAGCTAAAAAAACTAATGTTAGCTATAATAATAAATAATTAAATATATATAACTAAAAAATTTAAAAACAAGCTTTTTTTTTAATATTACAAGCTATATTATTTTAGCATTAAACGTTTTATTTAAATTATTTATATAATTATAAAAATAAATCTAAACTTTAAAAAAGTTAAATATTTTTTTTATTTTGTTTATAATTAAGCAAAATTCTAAAAGCTTATTTTAAAAAAGTTAATTAAAAAAACAAAATATTTAAAAAAAATAATATAAGCAAATTTAAAAACTATTTAACTAATTATTATTAAAAGCTATAAATATTATTTGTTATTTATTAATAATAATAGCAAATATTATATATTTATAATGCATAAAATTAAAAATAGTGCTAAATAAATTATAATAAATTATTTTGTTAAAATAAATAAAAGCTTAAAAGATTTAATTTTTTAGCTAAAAAATATTATATATAAGCATATGTACGCTTTTAAAATAAATAATAATTAAAAGTTTAATATAAAAAATCTAAAAAAGTTTTGCTATAAGTATACAATTTAGTTAATTTTATTTTTTTTAATAAATTAATATTAAAACAGTATAGCTAAACAATTTATTAGTTTTATATAAAGCAAAGCTAAAGTATGTTTTATTTAATTTTAGCTGCTTTTATACTTTTAAAGCAAAAATATAAAAACTGTTGTTTATATAATTAATTATATTAGTTAGTTTTTAATAAAAGGTTATACTTTTTATAAAAAGTTTATAAACAGCTTATATTTAAGCAAAAACTATGCGCTTAAAATAAGCTACTTATATATATTAAGCTTTTATTGCATAGTTTATATAAATAAATTTAAACAAATTGTTGTAAAAAAAATAAACGTTAAAAAAGCAAACATAATATTTTTAAATTATAAAAGCATATATAATTATATAATATAGCTAATTAACAGCAGCTACAAATTATATATATTGCATGTTACGTTTTTTAAACATTTAAAAGATTTTATAACTAATTTTTTTAATTTTAAAAACATTATACAATTTTTATTATAAAAAATATAATAACAATTATATTGCTAGCACTAAAAAATAAAAAATAAAATAAAAATTAAAAATAAAAATAATAACGTAGTTAATAAAAATGTTTTAAAAAATAGCGCTTTACTTAAAAAAAAGCGCTTTTTAAAAAAAAAAGCTAATATTGTTGTAAATATATGTTTGCAAAGCTTTTAATAACTATTTTAATATAATTTATGCGCTTTAAATAGCTTTTTGCTAAAAAAAAATAAATAAAGCTAAAAATTTTTTTAAAAACGTTATAAATAATAAGTTTAGCTATTAAAACTTTTAAGTTAACAAAATATAAACAATAGCAAGTTATTTAAATAGTTTTATAATAAAGTTAAACAATATATAAAAAGCATTTTATATAAATTATTTATAAAGTTTGCTATTTACGTTTTTTATAAAGCTATTTATTTTTAATATGCTAACATTAAAAAAAGCGCTAAAAAGTTTTAAGCAAAAAAAGTAGCTTAAAGCAATTTTTATAAAAATTAAATATATTTTTAATAAAAACATGTTTAATTTTATTAATTAAAATAAAGCTATATATAAATACCTTATAAACTTTATATAAGTATTATGTTACGAACCAACAGGAAGACGGCCTGAAAGGAAGACCTAGCGCGGTCATGGACCAGATGAGGGGCTGGACCAGGAGACAAGCTACAGCCAATCATGGGCGCAGGGGTCACGTGATGGATAGTCAGGATAGCCAGCTATCCATTGCTATCCAGGATAGTTGGGATAGCCAGCTATCTATTGCTATCCAGGAAACATGTGAAGGAAGGAAACATTATAAGAACGTGAAGAGTTCCCTTTGTAATTAACATTAGTCTTTCCTTACTTTACTGTTCAATCTAAGCTTATAGTCTAGTCTTTGGAATACACTATAAGGGAGTTAATCTCCTAACGGATACCTTTTTACAATATCTTCTGTGATATTCCCTACCGAGCGTCACCCCCTCCCCAGTCATACGGACTAAACAACGATCCACACTTGTAAGTGAGACAACCTATGTGGAAGGCTTACTTGTATACGGAATAGGACCCGTTTGTTACATATTAAAAAAAAAAATTTTTTTAAGTAAATTAAACAAATATAAAGCATAAATATATGTTAAAAGCTTTATTTAAAAAAAAAGAATTAATTATAAAAAAATTTTAGTATTAACTACAAAAGCAGCTTTATAAAAAATTTTAATAGCGTTAGCTATAATATACAAATAATATATTATTTAAATAAATTTTATTGCAGCGTACTTTAATAGCAAGCTTTGCTAATATATATTTATAAAGCAATTTTAAATATTTAAAAAGTATTTTAAAGCTTATGCTGCTAAAAAAAAAAAGCATTAATAGCTTATAAAAAAAATTATTAAATTAATAAACCTTTTATATAAACTAAAGCAATTAAGCTATAAATAGCAAATTAAAGCAAAAAAGGTTATAAAATTAATTAGTTTTACATTTTTAATATTAAATAATATAATTTATTATAATAAAAATATTAATAAAGTTATTACTTTTTATATTAACAATTTTTTGCTATTTAGCAATAATTTTAAACATTTTAAACTAGTAGCTAAAAATATAAAGAAAATTGTAGCTGTAAATAATTTAGGCTATACAAACTGGTTTTTAAATATAAAAATTGTTAAAAATTTGTTTATAAGCAATATAATATTAAACTAATTTTAATATATAAATAAATTATATAAATATGCTATTTTAATAAATTATAAAAAAACAGCATAACGCATCCCACAAGCTAGTTTTGCACACAAGCAAGTTTCGCACTTTGGCTTGGCGTACCCTGTAGGCTAATCTATATACAGGGGTACTTACTCCACTTTATTATAACTTCGCGAAAAAGGGTCGTACAATAAAATAATTAGTACTATTAGATTCGTAATAAAATAGCGAATCTAATAGTATTTTCTTTTATTTCGTAGCTATTTTATTTGGGCGTATAGCTTCAAAAAACAAATTTGCAGGGATTATTTTAGCGTAGTTTTTAATAACGCTTTAAATAAAATAGTTAGA
>MU377192.1:0-64321 GCA_022495195.1 Xylaria digitata
GTAATAACAGATTTATATGGAAACTACCCTATAGTGCCGATAAGTGTAAGTGGCCCGCAGCCGCCCGGCCCGTGGCTAGTGAGGTTATCTTACAACGTAGCATTCGGAAGTATAACCCCCAGTCAACTAATGGTATGCTCTATAATTGAACCTGCTTTTTTGTTACTGCGCCTTTTACTACTCACACTATCTCCCCCTAATTCATGGCCGGGTAGCTTTTATACTATGACACCATCCAAAACATTGTTTCGAGGCTGCTCTACGTGCGGAGTACATGATCGAAGTTAATGCATTGGATCTTTTTAGCGCTAGGTCTATTGTGCATGCAGCATTCTGCAGGTATGAGTCCGTGAACTGAATTGTGTGAATAAATACTGCATCATACCTGCAGGGTATCACCATAGCCAGGACTACCGCCCTTACGAAGCGATAATTAAAACATGTGCTTACTTGAGGGGTTTCTTGGGGGCGTTTTCGGATTGAACAATAGTCTCTGCAACGATTGGCATCAGAGGCCGGGAAAGGCTCCCCTAACTTAAACGAATGTAGAAACTATTAGGTTTGTTGCGACAAGGGCTAGTATTCTTGGGTTTGCACTAGAATATAGTCAATTCAGCCAATAATTCTCGAAGAGTTCCAAGGTCCTTGGTGTCATGGAACCTCATAGGGGCTAGAGCCTCTTGGCCCATGCTATATAAACAAAAACAACAAGGAGACGTAATCCACCTGATGTCTGGCAATCTCGAGGCTTATTTAGGCCCGTTTCGCCTTCGTATAACATAGTTTGTTGGCTTTATCTTGCCTTATTGTTGGACCCTTGCATTTGAGGACTCAATTTGTTATACTGAAGCAAGGGACGAAGTGACTGGATCCTAACACCGAGACATCAAATGATTGCTATACTGGAGCTTAGGACCATGGTGACCGTGAATGAAGCAAACTGAATTTAAGGAAATATACTGTGAAACGCATTGTGTATTTCACGCGCACCATAGCGGGCTGGTCTCCGAATGACGTGACTAATTATGTACCCAACTTAAAAGAACCAAATCCCTCGTCGGTATTAATCTATTCTTTCGCAAGAGGCACCCAAGGGTTTAAGTCATCTGTTGACTAGAGGCTTTAGTTCGCCATGTTACCACTTATTTTCCTCCTGGGGAGCACAGCTAGCGGCAAGGGGACTTTAGGCGCGCGCTTAGCGGCCGAGTTTGGCCTCTATCACCTCTCTATCGGAGATGAATACCGGGCTGCAAAGCAAGCAGCAAGAACGGCGATACCAGAGATGCCAGACGAAATCAACAGATATCTAATTGACCGAATGGAAATACCCCCGGATGTCCTCAATGGTGTATTCGACCGCGCCCCATTTGTCTTGCAACTGCACAATAGTTTGATGCGAGGACAACGTTTTGATTGCATCCTATTCAACGAGCTACTACAAGAGAAAATTACCAAAGTTATGGCAGGGAAGGGAGATTTACCTCGGGCCATAGTTCTCGACGGTTTACATGCCCTCAGCATCGAGGATCCCGACGACCTCGGGTACACACTTCGGCGAATTACACCCATGTTTTCTAAACTTACGATACATATTCAATGTCCTGTAAATGTTGCAAAAACGCGCTACCTCCAACGTGCTCGATCAAGACACCATAGTGTTGAGCGATTTGGGCGCAGGATTAAAACGCACTATCAAACTCTCCCCCGATTTCTCGAGGAGCTTCAGAACAGGGGTGTTGTGGTAGACACAGTGAACGACGATACAATGACGGTTGATGAAGCGTTCCGTATCCTGTCGGAGAAACTTGATGAGGTGCCCGAATGGAATCTACTGATAGGAGGATCTGCAAGACAGGGCCCGGTAGAAAACTATACTTCCTAAAAGCCATAGAACTACTCCCCTCCCCTTCTCTTCCAAAAAAAAAAAAGGCTCTGTAGAGTTATTAGCAAGATTATCAAAATATAGCTCCATTGGTGTGGATAACCGACGAGTATTTGATGCTCCCTTTCTAGTCAAGTCGTCTCAGAACTACGCCGCTATCCTCTATATTATCGCTCAAGAACCTCTGATTTTGGACGGCCTACACGACGGTAGTTGGTGTCGGCCTCGCTTGCGAGTCTATGGTATAGGAACGAGATGCAAGGCATTCCTCGACTCCACTAGAGTACCGTAATTTTTTTCAATGAAAAAAAAAAAGATCCATCCCTAATAATTCCCTATAGCTGGGGAACGAGCCGGCCGCTCGCGTCGTTAAGTTTAAACAAAATTTAGCTAATCTAACGTACTCTCTTACTCCCTTGTAAGCTATTTACGATACCCGTAAAGTAGTATAAAAGCTTTAGGTAGCTAATCCAGCCCTTGCTTCAGTATAAGATCAGCAGTTAAGGACTTCGACTACCGACCTCTTTGTGTATATATAGACCTGGAATTCCGGGGACATTTGTGGAGATTATTTATAAGAATAGTCAAAGGACCTCTGGAACCTTAGAGGATTATTCGTAATTCGAAGTCATATTCTAAGTTCTACACCACAGGAGCCCCTTGTTATAGCAGCTCCACGTCAGCAGGCTACCTATGGGCAATGTTGCAGGGCACCTATCTAGTGTACCACTCGCCTGCCGGGAGGTGGTATAGTGTGCTACTAAGGTACCTAGTAATAGTCTATAGGTACCTCACTAGTGACCACACTAGCGCCGGCACATATGCTTCATCTTCATTCAATACAATCTACTTTTTCTCACCACCAAAGCTATTTCCGATTAGCTAGGTTTACAAACAGACTTAATATTCTATCGATGGTCCAATATTAGAAAACGTCAGCCCATAAGTTTTTAGGGGGTTATAAATAAATGTCAATAGCCCTTAATCCATGAACCAGTTCGGTTGTCTGCCCAACAACGTTACTTCCTACAATACAATAGAAGAGCACCTACCAAGATCCACCCCACGATCAACGATGTCGAAAATGGTCAGCGACACTGCATATACGGTAGAGCCCAAGGCTGTGCACACACATACTGTCATCTTCCTGCATGGCCGTGACAGCAATTGTAAGGAATTTGCCGATGAACTCTTCGAGAGTGAAGCCTCCGAGCCAGTTGACCAGCCACGAACGCTCCAAGACCTTTTCCCCAATGTGAGGTGGGTATTTCCAAGCGCCCCCGTCCTGCAGTCTAAACGCCTTGGTATCGACATGTCGCAATGGTTTGACATGTGGTCCGTCGAGAACCCGGCGGAACGCCCAGAGCTGCAGCACCCTGGCCTGCATCAGAGCATCGAAAGAATCCTCGGCGTCATTAGCGAAGAGGAGATGTCGGTGCCACGAGAGAGAATATTTCTTGCCGGAATCAGCCAGGGGTTCGTGACAGCAATAGCAGTTTTTTTAACGGATACGTCAAAGAGGTTCGCTGGATTGATTGGACTGTGTAGCTGGATGCCAGCTATGTCAAGCGCCGGGGACTACCCAAGGTTTGAAGATACGGTAGATATTGAAATCTCCACCAGATGTCCTCGGCACCCGTGCCTGGTAGCCTTGGAACCGAGCCGCAGTACACCCATCTTCCTCGGTCACTCGATAGATGACAATGTCGTGTCAATAGAAAATGGCCGAGAACTTAGAAATATCCTCCAGTCACGGAAACTCCAAGTGGAGTGGAGGGAATACGAAGATGGCGGACATTGGGTTAATGAACCTCAGGGCGTAGACGATATTGCTCGCTTTATGAACAGACACATGGCTAGTGACTACTCGGGGTCACCTAAAGAATAAGTTCGGCGCCCATCATCGTGCCATTCAACAAATATTAAGTATCCGCTTGGTGCTTGCCTGAGATATGTGATTTCAGCTTCACACAGGGTTGCATCTCGTGGAGAAGATTGCTTTTAAGTTTTCCCTCCCTTATGCCAGATTCATAACGAACAATTAGATAGAGTGCTTTGCGGAGTTGGTTGTTTTCCAGACAGCATTTGTTTGCTTCTCTGCTAATAACTATCAATAGAGACTAAGTATGTATGCGAGCGGGATAGAAACGGCATAAACGGCCGTTGGAAAAGCTATAAGAATTGCTATCCTATCAACGTTATAAACATTATAGTTTACAGCCAGTCTTTACAGCCACTACTATGTTGTAAGTCTTGCGGCTCTTTATATTATTATTATCTTTGATGAGAGAACGGAGTAACTTGCGATAGCCGTGGCTATATAGTGCTAGGGCCGAAACGGCTTGAGCAGTTTAACGTCATATTGGTGTGAAAATCAAAAATAGGATACTCCGAACTTTCCCTTTGACTGGGCCTATCACCTTTGCTATATTCCCCTGGCCATTCCTCTTCCGGGCGAGATGAGCAATTTTGTTGATCTGCCTTCCATTTCTTGGAGTGAAAGATTGTCTGTCTATTTTATTCTGCCAATTTCTCTCGTGGCAATTGCTCTGCGAGACTATTTTCGCATGCGAATTCTCCAGGTAGGAGCAGATGGTCGTATGCTCTGCTATCCCACTAGTTCCCATTTCAATATCCATGACTGATTTCATTCTATAGGTTTACTCATTGCTGCTGCTGTGAGTCCGAAACTCAACTTAGTTGTTGCGATCCGGATGGCTTGCTCACTAAATGCACTAGGTGACCACTTTCGCTTTTAATGGTGATATATTGAGTTCGTGTAAAGTCCAGAGCGCAGATCAGGGGGGAAAGCCGCCACAATCGACAAATCATATTCCGAGACATCGCGGTAGTTTCGAGATAGGTGGGGTCATAATTTAGATACCCGTTGGTATTAAATTCCGTAGACAGACAGTTTCAATGGTTTGAAATCCTCTTTCGCTTCAAGGGCCCTTTGATGAAAAATGAACGGCGTATGTGGACTGTGTAATGCGAGTACATCAATATCTTTTAGCCATTTTATTTCTTAGGAATAAAAGAGTCTGTTATTCTTGTGTATTGGAGGGATTACCCCTAAGAGATTTGATCGTAGCCTAGTAGGCCTATCCTCTTAGGTCCTTTACGGCTACTCCTATTTCTAGGTATACACGAGTGATCTAGCCATACCCCTGTATCTCACTAAAGGCTATTGAGTCTGGGTTGACTTAGCCTCTATATCGGTTCATAGAACTTTTATGTATTCCTTAAACTTGACCACAGCTTCTTCCCCATGCTCCTTCATATCCAAGCCAGCTATGAAATCCCATCTCGTACTAAGCAATTGTCCCAGCTTCTCGGGATCCAAGCCGGCATCTGCGTTTTGTCCACATAGAATCATGCCAGTCTCCCGACTTGAGTCAATGACCCTTTGGCATCGCGGTCGCCTCAGCTCATTGTACACCTTGAATGCCGCCTCGATCTGTGCTGGTGACTGCACGTGCCTCAGAAGCTCTTGTATGATCATGACGTCTTCAAACGCCATTGCAGCACCTGAACCTTGCCATGGCGTCATGGCATGAGCGGCGTCGCCCATTAAACATACCGTGCCAGCGGAGTAATGAGGCGTCTCCTTGTGTTCCCACTGAGAGTATCGGTGTGGGTCGTCCTGCGCAAGTGCAAGCTGGGACCTTTTTAGCTCATCGCAGCTATTGGCCTCAGGGGTGTACTTACTTCGATCATGCCTTTAGCAATGGGGCCATCAAGCCAAGTCTGTAAAGTCTGTGTCAATATCTCCCTGTCTAGCGGGAGTTTTCTGTTGTTTCTTGGTGAACGCTCAACAGCAGATATCACACACTGCACCATCGTGCTATTTTCTAACACATCATGCATTAGAAAGGCACCGTCTCCAACCCATCCGCACTGGCGGTTGACAGCGAAGAGGCCCTCCCCTAGCACGGCTTTGGCTTTCGCCATAGGCACAAGGTTCCGGCAGTCCCAGAACCCAGCCGGCGTTGCAGCATACCTGTGGGCTATATCATCTCGGAGCACGTACGAACGCACGGTGCTGAAGATGCCATCGGCGCCGATGACGCTGTCGAATTCGTCCTTCGTCCCATCTTCGAAGGCTATCTTGACGCGGTGAGTGCCCGGGAGGGCGTTGATTGACGTCAACCTTTTGTTGGGGTGTAAAATGTTCCGAGGTAGAGACGCCACCAGCTCGCGGAGTAAAGACGCGCGATGAACCACCACCTCGGACTCCGAGCTAGCAAAGTCGAAGATGATTTGACCGGCATGCGGCCCTGACCCCTACGCGGATGCATGAGATATTATGCTATCAATGATCAGCCACCTCTAGACAATGGACATACCATAATGCTGCGTGCAGAATTCAAAGGGACAGCGCTGGCCTTCTTTAGCAGATCCTCTTTGCCGCCAGGGGGAAATATCTGCTCGAGCGCCTGTAGTGCATTCGTGCTCAGTGCAACAGCCGCGCCGCGCTCTGAGAAGCTTGCCGCAGCTTCAAATACTTGGATCTGGATATGCGGAATCTGACTGAGAGCATTGGCGAGTGTCGTCCCACCAAGACCGCCGCCGATAATGGCAAAGCGCAGATGAGGTGAAGCGCTGGTCGCCATTGTAAAGAGCGATGAGCGGAGCGTATCGGAAGTGGCCTTAATTTTGGACTAGATAGCAATCAGGGACAAGACGGGTAGGTTAGTTACCTGTCTTGCGCAAGTACCCAGGAGTTGTCAGGCGGCTATTCCTCTGTAGTATAGCACCACTTAGCCATGCTTACTCGAATACCATACACAATCGTCTTTTCAGAGGGTCGGCAGATTAGTGATGCGCGTTGGGGGCGATGTGCTACTGTGATCGTATATTCCGTGTCCCATGCAAACACACGTATGTAGGTCTGTATGGGCTTAAGGAGTGATGCTAAATGCCAAAAGGATTCGGGTCCTTAAATTACATTACTGTCAGCCTATTGGCAGCTACAGGCGATACAAGGGGGATTCAGGAACGATACCGGAGTGACTCTGTGTAGCCTGAAGACTGGACGGTACACTATCTTAATACCTAGCGAGAAGAGCAATACGGATGTGCCGAGGTTGGTTCACAAAGTGCCTTAAAGGTACCCAAGATGTAACATTACAGCACCGCATTCCCCCTAAGTTAGTTACGCATGGCCGTTCATTATTTTGTTTCGATGCACACATTATGCTTTAGATAGTCCAGCCTACGATCTATCAACGAGATAGCACCATCAGTGCCAACCTCTACCATCAAGTAAATCTACGCCTAGTGGATATACATACACGAACTATCCACCACTTCAGCGTCCAGCTGCAACCTAATTTGAAGGGTCCCCAAATACATAATTGCCGTATGCAAACTACTACACCACTGTCCAGACGCTGTCAATTTGTATACCCAGGCTGCTCTTCTGCTAAGGCGTAGTGCTTCGGAGCCCGAGAAAAAGCCCAATCATTGATAGACCCCCATTTCACGCATACTGACCGTGAATTGGATTGTGTAAGGGGCTTCGTTGCATTCTCACCTCCCCATGCAAATGTGACTAAGCTGGGATTCCCGTAGCACATGATAGTCAGGCGGAGAGTCTCGACACAGTGATCTTGCAACATTTGCCAGACTCGTACACTCCCATCTTACTAGGTGCCATTTTTGGGATTGTACATACCTAGATGGCCATGAAGATAGTTCTCCTGCGCCTTAGTTAGGTTCGGATAATATCTACTCTGGAATAGGTAGAATCTAAGTTGCCGCTGGAGGTCTTGTCAGTCCACATTCCATGTCATTAAGAGATGGTATAATGGCAACGCACCAGGCAATGAAGTTCATGGTATACGCCAATAGTGGCAGCATAACCACCTCCCTCAACAACAGCTAGGTTCTTGAGCGTCTCCCCACCACGTTGAAGCTCTTCGATACTGGCATTGAAAAACATGTCTAGTAATAACTATTAATCGATAAAGTTGATGGGGCGAGGGCTCAACGCACGCCTTATCAGATCATCCCAAGCCATATCTTGATCATGAGTCGGAGTTCCAGAATACCTCGAGTGTTTGTTATGCTCCGTAGCGTGTTCCGAATTGATCTCATATTCAAGGAACTCATGTACTGGTGCTACCTTTGATATGAGATCGTTTCAACAGCAAGTCTTCGCTGGAAGCGGGTATTACTTACACCAACTTTCATACTTGAGTAAGCCATCTCTACCGCTACTCATTGGCTTAGTCCAAAAGCAGAGAATTAGATAGATAATTAAGAGATGAACCACAACCATGTAAGCTTGGACTATAGTGGTTATCTTAAAACTCTTGCTCCTGAAAGGAGAGGCAGAGAGATATTCGGGTCCTTCATTTTCCAGGTCCAATTTCTCATCATCGTCAAATGAAGTATTTCTGAGGGCAAGCAATGAGGTAGACGGCAGCTCCGACATGATTGCAATGCCTAGTTAGGCCAAAGATTCCAGATTTCATTGATCATGGAACTAAGATCGAAGATGACAAGAACAAGCGATCTATCAAACTGGAAGGGGGAGACCCACGAAAGGATCAACAAAGGCCCGATCACATCACGAGTAGGGATATTGTATTTGCATTGATGATTCATCGACATACAAACATGAAAATTAGGGCCGATGGTAACAAACTTAACTCAACTTTCACAAGTGTTACCTTCCTTGTCTAGATGATCATTCGGGATAAGGTGCATAAGGGCTTGCCAAATAAACCTCCTTAAAGGATAGAATTAGTCGATCGCGGCTCGAACGGGAGATTCTTCTATGCTTGGTAGTGAGCCAGGCTTCCTGATACAATCCAGTGATACCGGCATCAACAGGAATGCCCGAGATGATCTTTTTATATAAGGCCTACCCCTTTCTAGATTTGACGGATCTTCGGATCTCAGTCATTTCCGCTAATAACAACCCAATATTTTCTATTCAATAATCTCAGCCTTGCACACAAAAATTTCAGATACATCCGCCATGAACACCCGCGCGCTCCTACTCGCAGCGATTGCGCTCATCGCTGTCAATGCCGAAACAGGTAAAGTTTTATACCCCTCCCACCCAAACCAAGCGGTGCACTCTCTTTGGCTGACTCAATTATATTAGATGTGGAGCTAGTGAATAACTAGGAGAAACTGGCCAGCGCCGATAGACCTGTGCCTGAAGAAGTTGAATACAAGGAAATCATGTTCTAATGAGCGCCTGTGAGTCCAAGGTCTCGAGGCAGAAGTACCACGCATGGAGCCAGGATCGTTAGTTGTCAATTGATTTTTGGATCAGAAAGGACCTACAGTAAAACCAAATCGCACGGAATATAAAAATCATTCTACAATTAAGCAGAACTAGGGTCTTGCGGGCCACCCCATCGCGGGCCACCTACCAATTTCACTACCAATTACCCAACAAAGCCTTTTTTTTAGCCAATACTACTTATTTTACTGTTTTTTTGATGATTTTTTGTTAATTAGCTTATTGCTACCTTAATAGAGTTTTTAACATCCGATATTTTGACTTGCGGCACTTTTATATTGCTTGCTTTATCGGCGTACACTTTTTGTAACTTTAGCAGCTTTTTTATTTGCTGTACATATGTTATTTGGATAAATTGCTAATTTAGCGTTAATTTAACTTTTGTTTTAACTTTTTTAATTTTTTTTTAAAGTTTGGCTTTAAAATAGTTAACGCGCGCTTATAACAACGCGATTTTTAAAGCTTAATTATTTAAAGTGTTACGTTTAAAAAGTCTTTTAAAGTTAAGTACAATATTGTAACAAACGGGTCCTGTTCCTGGTACAAGTGAGCCTTTTATATAGGTTGATTTATTTACAAGTGTGGATCGTTGTTTAGTCCGTATAACTAAGGGGAAAGTAACGCTCAGTAAAATGTGTCACAGGGAATATAGTGCAAAAATATAACAGGTAATTGTTAGAAAGTTAACTTTTTTATAATGTATTTTAAAGACTAAACTATAAGCTTAAATTAAATAATAAAATAAAAAAAAATTAATGCTAATTATAAAAAAAACTTTTTACGTTTTTATAGTATTTTTTTTTTTTATATATTTTTTAAATAGTAATAAATAAAAACTTATTTTAACTATTTTAAATAGCAATAAATAAAAACTTATTTTAATTATTTATTACGTAACTTTTGCGCTTATAATTAGCTATAGCTTGTTTTTTAGTTTAGCTTTTTATTTGGTTTATAATTGCACTAAATTTTTTTTTAAGCTATTTTTTTATTAATTTATAACATTATTTTTTTTTTTTTAAAATTATTATTTTTAATAATAAATAATAAATGTTTATACTTTTTGTATGATTTTTTTTTTTTTTACTTTATTTTTTACTATAGCTAATTGTATAAAAAAACGTTGCAAAAAACTATTGTTTAATAAAAAATTTATAAAACGTAATTTTTTTTTTTTTGCTATTATTTTTTGCGCTTTAATTACTATGTTTTTTTTATACTTTTATTATTAATAATATAAATTTAAATGCTTATTTACTAAATCTAAGTCAAGTTGTTGTTTTATTTGTATTTGCAATATCTGCTTTTAGTATAATGCTAAAGATTTGTTTGCCAAACAGCTTAACAAAATTGTTGCGCAATACAAATTGCTAAAAAAAAAACTAAAAGTTTTTAAAAAAGCTGCTAAGTTAGCGCTCGCCTATATATATTATTTTTATAAACAAAAAAAAATATAATATAATAAAATAATAAAAGCTATAACTTATAGTATTATAAATTTAAAAAAGTTTAAGTTTTTTAAAAAGCGTAAGTATAAAAAAAAAAGTTATTAAGTTAATAAAATTACTACTTTTATAGCTGCTTTGTTTTTTTTTAACTGAAACGTGCTTAACTTTTTTTCTGTTTAAAAAATAAATTTTGCTTTTTTAGCTTTAGTTAATTAAAGTGCTGTTAATAAAACGTTGCAACCGTTTGTTTTGCATACTGCAAATGCCTTTTAAGTTTTTAAATATTTTTTACGTATAAATATTTTATAATGCGTTTTTTTTAACATAAGTTTAATACTTTTTCTATTTTATATTTTGCTTGGTTTTTTTTTACTTTAATAAACGTTTTTAATATAACGTTATTTAATGCTTTTTTTAATAATAAAATATAAAAAATTAAATATATTTTTATTTTATAAAATAATAATAATTAATAATTAGTTTTTAAAATAATTTTTTCGATTTTAAATAAGTTAATTTGTTTAAAATCTAGTTTGTTACTAAATTGTTTAATTTTTATATTTCTTTTTAAAAAATATACTTTATTTTCTTTTTTTAAAATTAGCTTTAACAACTTTAATTTATTATAATATGTTTTTATATGCTGTTAAATAAATGTTAAATTGTTTTTAAGTTTTTATTATATTTTAATAAGCTTGTTTGCTTGTTTTTTTGTTATTAGCGCTGTTATTTCTAAAATCTATGTTTAACTGTTTTTTAAATCAAATTTATAATTTGCTTTAAATAATAACATTTTTATATTTTTGTTGCTTAAGCTGTTATATATAAATTTTGCTAAAAATAATAATTTAACTTAGTTATTTTATTGTTTATTAAAATAATATCGTAAGTATTGTTTTAACGTTTAGTTTAATTTTTCGGTTTGTTTATTTGTTTATAAATAATAAGCTATAAATAATTAATGCTTAATTTTTAAAGCTTTTATTAATAATTGCTAATACTTAAAAGCTATAATAATACTTTTATTTGTAATAGCTTTTTTTAAAATGCTATATTTATTAAAAACATGCTGCATTATTATATACACAAGCTTTTTTGCCGTACTTAATTTTTTATATAGCATAAAATGCTTATACTTTATAAATTTGTTTATAATAACTAAAATTAAATCGTATTTAACTTTTGTTATTAATTCTTTTAATTTTAATAGTTTAACAATAAAATCAAATAATATAATTTTTTATACTTTATTAAATATTTTAATAAGTTATAATAGTTTATAAAACTTATGTTTTACTACTTTTGCTTTTTTATAAAAGTTGCACTTTTTGCATACTGTTTTAAAAATTTAATTTTAGTTTTATATTATAAAGTTATATTTAAATCTTTTATAAGTTTTATAAAATTTTTAATATTTATATAATAATGTTTTATAAAAATGCTAAGCAAATTTTTTTTATAAATTATTAAATATTATTACTTTTGTTTTATACTTAAGCTATCTATTTTTATTAATTAAGCTTAGTATTATATTTAATACTAAATATAATACTGTTTTTTTAATCCGCTTTGTTTATTAATTATTAAATAACTGTTTTATATATGCTAATGCTAAAACAAAAGTTTTTTTAAATCCTTTTTAAAATAATACTTAATTTTTTTTTAGTTTTTTTGTTTTATGTTCGTTTTTCTAGCTTAAAATATCTACTTTTTAATTTTTTTTGCTTTTAATATAAATAATTTTAAAATTAAATTGTAACAAAAATTTTGCTTATTTAATTTGTTGTTTGTTTAAAACTTTAGTTATTATAAACAAAGTTAAGTTTTTATAGTTTAAAAAAACTTTAACTAGTATTAAAGTTTTATTTAAATAATGTTTTTATTTTTTAAATGCTTAAACTATAATTATAAGCTTTTTATTTAGTATTTAATAATTTATTGCTAGTTTTAAAAATTTTTTTAAAAAAAATGCTATTAAATATAGCTTTTTGTTTTTATTTCGTTGTTTTAATTGTTTGTTTATTGCTATATTATATGCGTTAACTTTAATTTTAAATTTTTTGTTTAAGTTTAATAATTATATTACTAGTTTTATAAAAATTGCTTTTTTAATTTGTTTAAACGTTTTTTATTTTTTTACTTTTTATTTAAACACTGCGTTTTTTTTTATAAAGTTTATAAATAGTGCTACATATTTTTTAAATTTTGCAACTAAAAGTTGCATATAATTAATAAATTTTATAAACAATTTTATATTTTTAATGCTGTTTAATATAAGCTATTTTTTTACTGCTTTAATTTTAAATTTCTAAATTTTTATTTTGTTTAAAGTTATAATAAATTTTAAAAAGTTTATTTTTTACGTATAAAACTTGTTTTTGTTTAAATAAACCTTTAATTTAGCATTTTATAATGTTTTAAATATTTTTTTTATATGTTTTTTATATTTTTTTAAAGTTTTTAAATAAATTAAAATATTATTTAAATAAACTATTACAATTTAATTTAAATAGTTTTATAGCATATTTATAATTATTTTTTAAAAATTTGCTAATGCGTTAATAAGCTTAAATAGTATTATTTAATATTTATATAGTTTATAAAATGTTTTAAATGTTATTTTTTATTTATTTTTTTTAGCTATTTATATTTAATAATAAGCGTTTAACAAATTTAATGCTATAAACTATTTTGCTTTATAAAATCAATTTTTTAAATTATTAATTTATAGTATTAGTTTTGCAAATTTTTACGTTATAAAGTTTTTGTAGCAATAATTAACTATTAATCTTTATTTTAGTTTTCTATTCTTTTTTGCTTTTTTTAATACTTATAAAATTAAATATCCTGCTAAAAATTATAACAGTTAAATAAATTTTTTTTTTAAATTCTTTTTTAAGTATTAGTTTAGCTTTTTTAGCTAATTTTAGCTTATTTTATATATTAAAAAATATTTCAAATGTTATTTTTTTTTTAAAAATATATAATAATTTTATTTGTTATATTTTAATAATTTTGTTTTTTTTAATTGTTTAAACAAATTAATAAACTTTATATACTTTTTTAATACGTTGTTTTTTTGTTCTATTTTTAGTTTTTTAATTATTAAATATATTATTATACTTTTTTTAAATTTGCTTAACGCTTTTTTTAGCTTATTAAAAACTAAATTTCTTTTTAGCGTATTTTATTAAAGCTAGCCAATGCTTTAATTTATTTTAAAATTGCTTTTTTTTAATTAAAATATTTTTAAAATTATATTAAAACTATACATATTAATAATATTAAGCGTAAACTTTTTTTTATAACTATAAATATTAAAAAAAAGTTTTATAATTTTTTATTTAACTATGCTATTATTATAAATATTAAAACTTTTATTAACTATTATAAATAAATAAAAGTTGTTTTTAAACTTTATTAATATTTTTATTTTTTAAACAAATTGTAAAAAAATAAAATTTTATAAAGCTTTTGTATTAAATAAAACTTTTATTTGCTTTTTTTAATAGCTTATATTTATTAACATTTGTGCTTTTATATATATGTTTGTTGCACACAAAAACTTTTTAATTAATTAAAACAGTTATTAGTTTATACTAACTATTTATTATTGTTTTTTGTTTTTTAAGCTTTTTGTTGTCAGTTTTTATTTTTATTTTTGTTATTTTTATTGTTTTAAGCTAACATTTTAAATATTATATTAAAAAGTTTTGCTGCTTACTATTTTAGATTTTTTTTTATTTATATAAATAATTTCTGCTTTTTTTTAAAAGTAAGTTGTTATATACTAGCTTTAGCTTTAGCCTTTTGCTTTTTTTAATAAATTTTTAATTTTTTTGTTATATATACTTAATACTAGTTATAAATACATAATTTTAATTTTTTTTTATAACTAATACATTTTTAAATTTATTTTAAATTTTTTTTAAAAATAATATATTTATTTAAGTTTTAATATTTAAATAACAAATATCTAACTTTATTAATTTTATATAGTTTTTTTATTAAGTTTTTGTTAATTTATTATAAAAACTACTAGTTTTATATTTTGTTTACTATATAAATATAATATCGATATACTATATAACATATTTAAAAGATTTTATAATATATTTTATATTTTAGCAACAGCTAATTTTTATTTAGCATTATTATTTTATTATATTAATAACTTATTATTATAAGTTATATAATTTTTTTTGAATTATTAATAATATTAGTTTTTGCTTTTATTAACAATTCTAATTTTATTATTTTTTAAATTTTTGCTAATTTTAGCTATTATATACTTATTAGTTTTTTTTATAATACTTTATAAATAGTTTTAAAATCTTGTTTTCGTTTTATTTAGTTATTTTTAATAGTTTAATATTATATGTTTTTTTATTAAATTAATTTTGCTACAGCATTTTTAAACTATTTTAAATTATTTTAATAGTTATATTACTTATATTTGCAATCTTTTTTTATTAAGCATTATTTATTTTTTAACTAATTATTGTTTATAAAATTATTATTAATGCTTACAGTTTTATAAATAAAAGTTATAATCTTATGCTTTTTTTTTTTTTTTATAGTTTATTTATTTATATAAATATAACAGTTGTTGCTGTTTTTTTAACAAAAACATTTTATATTTTATATATATACCAATTTTCTTATATATAAATATATTTTGTTTGTTATTGTTGCTTAATAATTTATTTTGTTTAAATTTTTATTATAAATATTTGCGTTAGTTTAAAATATTTTTTGTTTTACAAGCGCTTAAACTTTTTATACTTTTTTATATAATGCTTTTTTTGTTTGCAATTAAAACATTTAACTTAATTTTTTTTTTTTTTTAAAAGCTTTATAATAATTATAGCTTTAAGTTTTATTAATTTTAAATATGTTCCTGTTGCTATTATTTATATTTTTCAAATTTGTTTTATATTAGTTATAAAATTTAATTTTTGTTTTTTTTTTTATTATTGTTTTTTAAACAATTAATTATTAATTTTAATTGCTTTAGCTACATACTTTTTAAAATTTTTTAATTAATTATTTTTATAAAGTTTATTTTAAACTAGATTTTTTAACTTTTTATAAAAGATTATTATTAAAATGTTATTATTATTTTATAAAGTTTATAATATTAGTTTGCAAAACTTTGCTACATATTTGTATGCCGGTTTAGTCTGTTTGATTTTTAGCAGCTGCTGTTTAGCTTGCCGCTTTTTTTCCAGATTTTTATACATGTTTGTTAAAGCTTTAGCAAATCCGTTTATATTTTTAAACACATTTTTAGTTTTAACGCTTTAATTGTTTTTTTTTGTTTTTATATACTTTTTTATTTGTAGCTTAAACTATTTTAGCGCACTTTTTGCTAAAAATCTTGCTGCGCAAAAAATTTTTTCTTTTTTATTTTAAAAATCTTTTTTATAATGCTTTATATAAGCTTTAACCTAAGTTAAAAATCTTTTAAAATGTTTTTAAAATTTTTTAAACTTGTTTAATTTGTTAAATTTGTATTGTTTAATTTTAAATACATTATTAAATTAATTTTTAAATTGCTAGTTTATTTATTATATATTAGTAATTTGTTTATTAAAATGCTAATTTGTTAATTTAAGTTAGTTAATTTTTATTTATAACTAATTTAAAGCAAAAGTTACTGCTTTTAAAATTAAATTTATAAATTCTGCTATTCTGTTTTGCATTTTTATATAATGTTATATAACACTTAAAAAAGTTAACTGTTTAAAATATAACAAATAAGTTTTATTTTTAATACAAGTAAGCTTTTTATATAGGTTAATTTATTTATAAATATAAATTGTTGTTTAGTTTATATAACTAAAAAAAAAATAACGTTTAATAAAATGTGTTACAAAAAATATAGTGCAAAAGTATAACAAATAATCGTTAAAAAGTTAACTTTTTTATAATGTATTTTAAAAACTAGACTATAAGCTTAAATTAAACAGTAAAATAAAAAAAAATTAATACTAATTATAAAAAAAACTTTTTATATTTTTATAATATTTTTTTTTTTTATATATTTTTTAAATAGCAATAAATAAAAACTTATTCTAACTATTTTAAATAGCAATAAATAAAAACTTATTTTAACTATTTTAAATAGCAATAAATAAAAACTTATTCCAACTATTTATTACGTAACCCCTGCGCTTATAATTGGCTGTAGCTTATCTCTTGGTTTAGCCCCTTATTTGGTTTATAACTGCACTAAATCTTCTTTTTAAGCCATCTTTCTATTGGTTCGTAACAAATATAATATATATTTTATATAATAAGTTTTATATAAAACTAAAGCTTATAAAAGCAAAAAATAGTATGCAAAGCATATTTAAATAAATTATAGTAATATAAGCAAATAAAATTAAAAAAAAAAATATTTTAATTAATAGTTTAGTTAGTAATGCATTTAAATTATAACAATTATTTTTTTCTTTTATAGTAAGTTGTTTTAACTTAAGTATAAGGTTAAATATTGTTGTAAGTAGTGCTAATATAATTAAAAATAAAATTATAATAAAATATAATATAGAATTAAAAGCTAAAAATTAATTAAGATTAGTAAAAAATAAGTATAAACAATAGAAAAAGTAATATAAATAATAGAAATTTTTGGCTAATAAAAAAATTTTGCGCATTTTAAATAATTTTTAAATATTTAGGTTTATAATAACGTGTTGCTTTAAACGCGAATTATTTAGCAAGCTAATTTAAAAACAAAATATATAGCTTGTTATGTTTTCTTTTTTTTTTTTTTTTTTTTTTTTTTTAGCTGCTGCTAGCATTTTTTGTTAGTCTTAACTTTAGTTACTACCAATTACTTTTTTATTTTATTTATTTTTAAGCTTTATTTATTTATTTTTATTTATTTAAATTATTGCTTTAATTATTTATTATTTTTTTATTATGCTTTTTTGTTGTTAACGTTGTTAGATTTGTTAGGCGCGCTAGCATAAGTTTAGCTGCTGTAAAAAGCTTTTTTGCGTAATTAGTTTTTTTATATGTTGTTAATCTTAAAGCGCTATAGCGTATAATTTTAGCTTTAAGCTAGCTTGTTTTTAAAAGTTTTGTATGCATATAAAAAAACAACTTTGTTTTTTTGTATTAGCTATAATAAAAGTTATAAAACTTGTTAAGCTATAAATTGTTTTATATTATTTTTTTATATAAATTGCTGCTTATAATTTAAATTTTTTTTATAATATAATTTAAAGCTGTTTAAATATTAAAGCTTTTTAAATAAAGTAAATATATGTTTTAAGCTTATTATATTAATAATAACAATTTTGTTTTATTAGTTAAAACTAATATAAATATTAATGTTTTTTAAGCAGGTTTAAAAGCTTATTGCAAAAAAATTGCGGCCGTTTAATTTTAGCTTTTTTAAAGTTTTTATTATTTTTTTACGGTTTATTAAGCTGCGTATAATATAATTAATAAAATTAAAAATAGCAAAATAGTTATATTTTTTTTTATTTTATTTATTTATTTTATTTTGCTAACTTAAATATAATTAAAAACATTTTTTAGCTTATAAAGCATATGCAGCTAAATAACGCTGTTTAATATGTTTATTTATTTTTTTTATTGTTATTAGCGCTATTAATAGTTATTATAATTTTTGTTTTATATTTAAAGCTAATTTGCTTAAATTATAAAGTAATATACTTAGTATTATTAAGCAACTATGTTATGTTTTTAGCTTTTAAATACTAGTTATATTGCTTAATATTTAGCAATAAAACAATTTGTTAAAAAAGTTAAAATTTTTATTAAAATTAATATTAGTAATACGTTTTAAAATGCTTATAATAATAAGTTAAAATATAATAATATATTTAAATTTAATATTAAATAAAATTAAGTTTAGTTAACATATAATTTATTAATAAAGCGTAAATATTTTTAAAGTTTAAAGTAGTAAGTTTAATTTTTATTATGCTAAAATTTTAAGTTTTGCTAGCGTTTTTTAAAACTAATATTTTAAAACTTTGTTAAAAATTAATTAATTTAGTTTTAAAATCTTTTTGTATTAAAAACGTTAGCTTGGGTAACTTTAATTTTTATTATTTTTTTTTATAACTTTGTTGTTTTTTAAAATTTTTAATAAATGTAAAAATAATAATATTAATAGCTAATACTTATTAATTATATTTATTTAGCTAGCTTTTTTATTTAATTTTATAATATAGTTTATTTTAATATATTATTTTTTTTATTATATTTTTTATTTTTTATTTGTTTTTAATATTTTTTAATGCAAATATAAATAAAATGTTTAAGGTTTTAATAACTATATAAAAAATACGTTATAAATTTGATTATATTAATATAAAAATGTTAAACAATATGCTTATAATTTAACTGTTTTTAAAATTTTAAAAAGTTTAATAAACTTAAAAGCTAGTTTATAATTTTAAAATTTAAAGTTTTAAGTTAATAAAGCTATTAATTTTTTAGTATAAAAACTTTTAAAAGTATGTTTAGCGTTATAGTTTTTTATATATTTTTTAATTATATTATATTATTAATTTGTTAATTTGTTATAAATAGTTTTTAATTTATATAACTAGTTTTATATTAATAATATTTTTTTTAAAGTAAAGCTGTTTTTAATAAAAGGTTTAAATTTTAGAATATATTTATATAATGTTTTAAAAAATAATTTTTTAATAATGCTGTTAATAGCTATATTTATTATAAAAAAAGCTTGCAGTAATAGCTAAAGCTAATTAGTTTGTTTATTATTAATAAAACATTAAAAATAGCTTTTTATAATTTAGTTTATTTTTTTAGTTTAGCTATTAGTTTAAAAATAAAATGCAGTTAAAAGTTTTTTTTTAATTTTAAAGTAGTAATATAAATTTAATTAAAACTAATTAATAAAAACAAAATTTTTATTAAAAACTATATTTATAAAGGCTTTAAAACAACATTTTATTTTTTTGTAAAATAAAACTGCTAGCTAAATAATAATAATAGTAATATTAATAAAAAATAAGTATATAAGTTTAATAAATTAATTAATTATTACAAATATTATGTTAACAATAGTTTTATAATAAAATGTTTTAAATAATTTAATAATAAAATTTATAAATAGTTTTTTTATAAAGCTAATAAATATTAAAAAAATATTTAAAATATTATATTTTTAATAATATTTTGTTTTAAATTTAAAACAAATAATATATTTAGTTATATAGTTATAAATATTTGCTTTTATAATTTGTTAATAAAACTTTTGCTATAATAGTTTTAATATATAATTTTAACTAAAATATTTAGCTATAAAATTATTATAATATAGTTTAATAAGCTAAAAATAAACTAATTTTTTAAAAAAAATGTAAGCTTTGCTTTTATTTTGCAATAAAATCTTTTTAATAAATTATTAAAGCTTTATAAACTGTTTATTTAAAAATTGTTTGTATAACTAATAATATTTAAAATCTTTTTTTTAAATTTAAAAAATTAAGTTTTATAAACTTTATTAAATTTTTAAGTTTTAAAAGTTTTTATTATTTATAGTTATATACGCGTAATAATATATAATTGTTTATATAAAAATAATATATTTTGCAACTAATTTAATAGTAAAGATTTTTTTTACAAAAGTTTTAAAAATATAATTTTTTATTTTAGCATTAGCTATTTTAATTTTTTGTTTTAACAAAAAAAAAAAATTAATATTTTAAGCTTTATAAACTATATAATTAAAGCGGCACAAAAGCATATTAGCTTTATTTTGCTTACCTTTTTTATATTTAATAATAAAGTTAAAAAAAGCTAAATATATATACTATTAAGCTTGTTTGTTATTTAATTTAAACGTTTTTATAAAAGCTTGCAAATTAATATAATTAATTAAAATTTTAACAAATAATTTATTTTTTTATAAATAGTGTTACTAATGCTTAAAACATTTTATAATAGCAAGCATTTTTTAATTAAAAACATTATATTTTGTTTTTATATTGCTAAACATATAAAAATAAAATAAAACAAGTTGCTACTATTTTTAATTATTTTTTTATAATAATGTTTTTGTTAACGTTACTTTAAAAAAATTGGTTTTTATTAATATTTGCTTTTTAAAGTTAAAATATATAAAAAAAATAGCTTTTTTAAATAAATTTTTTAGCTTATTAAAAGCTGTATACGCTAAACTATTTAATAAAATTCGACTTTTTTTTATTTTAGTTACGCTTTGTTTTAAATATTTAATTAATAAAGCTATAATTTAAAAATACTTTTTAATAAAGCAGCAATAAAAATTATAAAACTTTAAAAATTTTTATAGCTTATAATAAAAATAAAAAAATAGCTAATTTTAAATAGTGTTAATATAGCTAAAATTTATTTTAACTTTTTTGCTAAATATAATATATTTTAAAAAGTTAAGTTTTTTTTAATAAAATTAGTATTTAAAAAGTTTAATATATGTTTTATATAAAACTTTTTATTTATTAAAAACATAAATATATTATTTATATATACAAAATAAAAAATATTTAAAATATTATTAAATACTTTTTATATATAATTTTAAAAAGTAGCAAAAATATTATATAAACTTATAAATATAATAAAAAATTTGTAATAATTATATTTAATATAAAAAGCTGTTTTTTATTTATTTTTTTTTTTAATTTGTATATAATAATAAACGTTTTTAAAGTTAATTTTAATAAAAACTTTAGTATAAAACAGCTTATTTAATATTTTTAAAATAAAAAAAAAAGTAAAGCAATTTTTTATTATAACTTTATTAAGTTTTTTATAATTAATATATAAGCGTAAACTTTTATTTTTTTTAAATATAAAAAAAATTAAAGCGTTAATAAAGCTTTTAAATTTATATATTTTTTTATTTTTTAGCATTTTATTAAGCTAAATTTATAAAGCTGTTAATTTATTTTGTGCTAAAAAATATATAAAATAATAAGAAATTGTAATATTGTTTTATAAGTTTATTGTAAAATTATTGCGCTTAAAATAAAAAAGTAAGCTAACTTTATTATTATTAAAAAAATTAGCTAAGTTATAAAATTTAGTTAAAACTTTTTTAAGTTTTAACTAAGTTAAAAATAACTTTATTTTTTTAAGTTATATAAGTTTAAGCAGTTAAATAATTATTTAATAAAACTTTTAATTGTAATAAGCTTTTGCAAATTAAAAAGCTGTTATTAGTTTAAAATGTTTTAATTATAATTTAAAATATTATTAATTAAAGCTTAAGTTTAATATAATATTTTAATTTTTTAAAGTTAATTAAAATAATAAAATAAAACTGCTTTTAAGTTTGTTATTTTTATTAATAGCAATATAAGCGCAGCAGAATTTTTAAATAATTTTGCAGCTATTAATTAATTTATAAAGAATTTAATAAGCGTTATAAATAAAAAAAATGCTGTTAACAGCATATTATAAAAAATAAATATAAAAAAAAGCTTTTTTTAATTTATAATAAAAAATAAAAATATAATTAATATAATTATATTTAATATATAAATTTAAATTAATATAAGTTTAAATAAAAAGTTTTTTAAAAAATATAATATAAACATTATAAAAAGTATAAAAACGTTGCAAAATTAAAATATAAAGTTATTAATTAAATTTAGATTTAACATTTTTAAAAACTAAATTTATTTGTTTTTTTTTTTAGCTATTATTTGCATAGCTTTTTAATAAAAACTTAAATTAAATATAATTAATATTGTTATTGTTTTTAAAATAGTACTTATTTAAATTATAAATAACATGTTTCATTATCAAGTAACAAATATTATTAAGTAACAAGAGTTTTAGGCATTATTTAAGTTGCAATATAAAAAAAACAACCATAACGCAATTAAATTATTTCAAATTAATTAGAATTCTTTTTATTAAACATATTTATATTTATTGTATAAGTGCGCGCATTATAACTAGTGTTGCTACATATGCTACAATAATGCGCGCGCATAAATGCCTTTACCTAACAATTACTATTTTTATTATTTTTTTAATTTATTTAACTATTACTTTTTTTAAAAACCTAAAAATTTGTTTTTTTAAATTAAATAAATATTTCTTTAGTTTATAATTGCTTATTTTTTATTTTCTAGCGTTTACTAAAAATGTGGTTAGCTTTTTAAAACTTAGCTACTTTATTTAGTATTAATGTTTGTTTATGCAATAAATAGTATGTAGCTTTTAATAACAAGTTTATAATGTTAATAATTTTGTTTAGTAAGCTATTTTAATGCTTAAAGATTTAGTTTTTTAAATAAACAAACTATAAAATAGCTTTTTTAATAATAATAAGAGTTTTTAAAACTTAAATAATAAAAAGTAACTTAGGCTTTAATAACAGTATAAAAAAAATTAGTATAATTTTAAACTTTAAAATAACAACTTTTAAATTAAATAAAATAAAGCTAATAGCTTTAAACTTAAATATAATATTTATAAGCGTTATTATTTAAATATAAGCTTTAAAAAACGTAAATAAAAAGTTTTTTTTTAAAATATGCGTTATACTTGTTTATATAATATTGCTAATTTTAATACTATACGCTTTTTTTAATAAGTTAAAACATATTACGTTTAAAAGCTAAAGTTTATAAAAAAAATGCGCAAGCATTGTTTTAATAAAAATATTATTTTTTTGGCAATAGTTTTTAAATTTTTTTAAATAGTAGCTTTTATAACTATTAAAAATAAAAAAACGTTTTATATTTATTAAACGCAGTTAAATATACTTATTAAAATGTTTAATTTATTTTAAACTAAAATTATTATTAATTTAGCTATTATATAAAACTGCAATTTGCTATTTAGGTAATAAAAAGCTATTGCAATATTAAAAAACAAAATAAGTTTTTTTTTTTAAAATAATAAAAAGCAGCACTAATTAATTTTATAAATTAATTAAACAAACAGCTATAAATTAATTCCGATTGTTTTACTAAGCTTGCTTAAGCTTATTTTGCTTTTTAATATTTGTTATAACTATATTAATTATAATTATGCTTATTATAAACTTTGTTTTATTAAAATTATATATATTTTTTTTTATAATATTTTTATGCTTAATAATTTTTTTTACGCGTTTATAATACGCGTTATATTTAGCAAAATTTTTATAAAAAACTTGGCTATAATTAATTTAATAGTTTAAACGCGTTTGAAAAGCTAATATACAGTTTATAAAACGTATTATTTAACACTTTTTAACTAGTTAGCTATTTTGCTTAGCTAATAATTAGTCGGCTATATTTTAAATATAATATACTTAAAAAAAAAACGCTTTTAAATTTAAATAAATTATAAACTGTATAATTGCTTGCTTTTTAAAGTTGGTTAATTTTAACTTTATATTTTTGCTGCTACGCCAAAGCGCAACATCAGCAATTCTGCAGCAAAAAGTTTTATTAAAAACGCTATACATTTTTGTAAGCTTATAAATAAAAATATAAAAATCGCGTTTAAAAGCGCAAGCAGCAATTAATAACCTAGTTTTTTTTAACGCGTGCTTTATTGTTATAGGTAAAGAAAATAAAGTTTGAATAATAAGAAGTTGGAAAATCTAAAACTTTTATTACTTAATAATATTTGTTATTTAATAATAAAACACGTTAGTTTAAATTTTTTAAATTTTTTGCTTTTTAGTTTTTTAAAATTATAAGCAATTATAACTTATATGCTTTATTTAGTTATAATTAAAACATTTAATACTTTTTATAATTAACTTATAATTTTTATGCAAATTGTTATTATTGTAAGCACGTTTTGCTAAAAAATAAAAGCTGTTGCTATTTAATAAAGATTTTTTTATAATATAGCGCTTATGCTTATTATTAATGCTGTTTTAATTAAAACTTTTTTAACTATTATTAATATAATAGCTATTGCGCTTTTTAATTATATTAATATATTTTTAGTTTTAGCAATAATAATTTTTTTTATTTAAGTATTAATATTGTTAAAAGTTTTTGTTTAGTTTAAGGTTAGTTTAAAATTTAAACTGCTTAAAATTTTTTTAGTTTTAATTTTTTTTAGTTAGTTTTATTATTTTTTAACGTTATATAACTGTATTTATTATATTAATTTTTTTAATAAATAAAAAGTTAAAATAACTAAGTATTTTATTTTAAAATATAATAAAAAGCTTTTAGTAATATAGTATAACTTTTTTAGAATTAATTTGCTTGCTTTTTTAATTTTTAATTTAAGTAAAATAATAGTTAAAAGTTTTAAGGTTTTAATTAAGTAGCTGTTTAACTATTTTTAATTTGCTGCTAATATTAGCTTTTAAAAAAGCTAACTAATAAATAAAAGTTTTAGTTTATATAAAAAATGTATTTTAATTATGTTTATATTAGTATTAGTTTTTGTTGTTTAAGCTTTAAATAAAGCTATAGTATTAGTTTTTATAAGCTTAGTTTATTTTGTTATATGCATACAAAATACGTTTAAAATAACGCTAAAACTTATATATTAAGCTAATAAATATAAAGTTCAGCTTTTAAATTTATTTAATTTATTTATTGTAAATAAAATTTATTTTAAATAAAAAATATTTAAACTTAAATAGTTTGCTTAAGTTTATATTAATATTAAATTTATTATTATGTTTATTTTAATAATATTATAAGTAAAATTTGCGTTTAGCTTAGTTTTAAAAATGCTTTTTTTAGCTAAAAAATAAAAATAATAATAAAAATAATAATATAAATAGCTTTAAATTAAAAAAGTTATTTTTAATATAATAGCTAAAGTTAAATTGTTAATTAAAAAAAGTAATATAATAAAAGGTTTAATAAAAAGTGTTTAAATTGTTAAAGTTTTTTAAATTTTTAAATTTTTTAGTTTTTAAAACCTTTTTTTTTTTTTTTTTTTTATAATTGTTTTATATGCTTTTTTAAAACGCAGTTTATATAAATTTAATATAAACTGCTTTTTTTACTTTAATTGTTTTTTTAGTTTGTTAAGTTTAGCAGTTAATTAAGCATTTTGCTATTAAAATAATTAAATAAAAGCTTTTTTTAGTTTTATTATATTAATATTAAAAAAATTTAAAAGCTTTTAGCTTTTGTTATTATTTAAAAATGTTTTGTTACTATTTTATAAATAATTTATATATAAAAGTTTTATAAAAAAAAATAAAGCAAGCTAGTTATTTTAAAGCTATAATAGTTATATATTATAAATAACTTTTAAATAAAAGCTTTAAAATTGTTATATTTAAAAAGTTTTTTAAAGTTAAGTATAATATAATATATATTTTATATAGTAGGTTTTATATAAAACTAAAGCTTATAAAAGCAAAAAATAGTGTGCAAAGCATACTTAAATAAATTATAATAATATGGGCAAATAAAATTAAAAAAAACATACTTTAATTAATAGTTTGGTTAGTAGTGCACCTAAATTATGACATAAAGCTTTGCTAGCCTTTTTTGCAAACAGCTTTTAATAAAAGTTATTAAAAAAAATATATTTTATAGCAAGTTTTATATTAATCTGTTATAAATTTTAACTTTTTGTAAGCGTTTTAATTGCTATATTTAACATAATATTTAAAAAATTAAGTGTTTTTAGCTGCTTAACGCTTAAAAAGTTAAATAGCGCCAACTTTGCTATATTTTAGTTTTTAAAAATTATATATTTCGATTTTAACAGTATTAAACAGTTTTGCAGCTATATTTTAGCTGTTTTTTAAGCTTGTTTAATTGTATATATTGCAAAAATATTAATTTAAGCTTTATAATAAGCTATTAAAATAGTTTTAAGTTGCTTTTGCAGCTTTTTTTTAAGTAAACTAAAAATATTAACGTTTAACATTTATATAATATAATTGTAGTAAAGCTTATAAAACATTAGCTATACTTTATTTTGTATACAAGCAGTTAAAAAAGCATTATATATATAAAAATTATAGCTATTACAAACTAATATTATTTATACGTTGCTAAAAAAAGCTTAAATATATAAAACAAAAATGTTTTTAAGCTAATTTAACGTAATAGCTTTATTAGTTTATTTATTAAGCAAATATTAAAACTGTTAATTTTTAAATAATTTTTAGTTATTGTTAAAAAACTATTATTATTAAACATTAACATTTTTAAAAATAACTAATAATAAAAAAGCTATATTATTAGCTAATATATATTTAAAGCAAATAATTTATTTGCTTTTTTTAATATTGCGTTTTAAAGCTAGTTAACTAATAGCTTTACAAATAGCTTAATAGCTTTTTTTAATGCTTTAGCCAACCTTTATTTCGTTAAAGTTAAACTAATAGCAGGCTAAAATATTTATAATATTTAAAACGTTAAATCGGTTAAAAAAAATGTTAATATTAATTATAGTTATGCTATTAACGCGTTTATAATTAATAATTTTAATTTTAATAAAAGTTATTTTATTATTTTAAGCTAAAAAATATATATGCTATTGCTTTTTTAGTTGCTAAAAGTTATTTAAAGCTATTAGCAGCTGTTAAGCTATTTGCTTAAAAGTAACTATTGCAAACGCAAAGCTAAGTTTAGCTTAGCTAATAGCTTAAATAACTAATTGCTTTTTAAAATTTATAAATAATATTTAAAAGTGTTAATATATATTTTTTTAAGTTAATATTTTAATTAAACAGCAGCTAATATAAGATTTAAATACATTTTATTTTTTAGCGGCCTAGCGTTATAATATACTAAGTTTAATGTTGCATATTGCAACAATTGCGCGTTTTTTATTGCTTAATAAAGGCATTACAATAAAATTCAGTTAAAAATAAATAAATTAATATAAAAAAAAGATTTTATAGTTAAGTGGTTGTTGCGTTGTTATATAAACGAAAAATTAGGTGGCTAAAAGAAAATGCGCTAACATGGGTGGCCCGCGATGGGGTAGCCCGCGAGACCCTAGTTCTGCTTATAGAGAAATTGAAGCTTTTTACCCCTCGTTCATTAAACCGATAATTTACCACCCGTCTCTTCGATAGAACACCAAATCACTCAAAGATGTATGGCATCCGTTAGATATGCAACGTAGCAAAGTGCTACCGTGCTAGCAAATAACTCATTATGTGACAAATAGACAGGCAGGGTGGTTGGCGTGTCAGCTAGAATAATCTATTCACAGATACTAGAAGACTGCAACGTTGATCCTGAAAAACGAGGTAATGGGTAAGTACCTAGAAAATGTATTTTAACACCTTAACTTAAAGCTGCATGTATAATAGTTCCTGATTGTAGGGATTTATTCGTGATGGGCATGTTAGAGATATGATTAGGATAAGAGTACCGCGGAGATGGTGGACAGTGTCCATACAGGGCTATTCGAAACGAATAAAAGTCAAACTGGTACCAAGGGAGGTGTGACACAGGTGGAATGGATAGGACATGTGACCAACATACATGGTATGGCAAATGCCATGGGAAGCTCAAAAGATAACAAGAACAACGGGTGTATGCAGGAAGAACCATACTATCCCTTGTCCAGTTCGGTGCCTGGGTATGGGGTAAATTGTCTCTCGAGGAATTTATCTTTCATGATTTTAAGTATGTAAATAATTTCATATACATACGCAATCATTTTGCGATATGACTTCGGTTTGCTGGTAGAGCAGACTGAGCAGTAGGCATTCATGTGACGCGATCATGTGAGGTGACCTAGGTGTTTCCGACACAGGTAAATCAACGGTTTGTATTCTCGCCACTCTTAGGTATTGCAGACGAGATTATTATTGATCCACGAAGGAGTCGTGTCCGTATGCAGTGAAACTAAAGGTCGCCTCTCTTCCGTAACTTGCTTACCCTCCATCTAAACAAAAGCAAACGGCGCTACATTTGGGTTTCGACCAAATGTATTTTAGTACACTTGCAATAGATGATAACGCTACAAATCGGGTCTTTTCATAGTGAAATTGATTTCTCATGTGCACGTTAGGCTGTCATAAGTAATCGCTCAGGCCCTACGCTTGGATATCGCACCTCAGAAAGAGCTTGAAGGGGCTGGGAGACTCACATTCGAACCACAACTCACGTAAGTACACATGTAAGTATATAAACGGGCAAGCAAATCATTGTTATCAACATAGACCTTCTTTGCCTACCTACCATAATCATATTATTGGCTTACTTTCTTTGAAGATTGTCTGCATATATAACTTTTTATCGCAATGCGGTACTACATCACCGAGCCGGGCTATGTTATCGCGGCTGCGATATTGCTGCCGCTTCTGGACATTGTTGCGGTGTCCTTGAGGTTTTGGGCTCGACAAAAGCAGAGGGAACTTCCCAAGGTGGACCACTGGCTTATGCTACCGGCCACAGTATGATATGACCAATTCAGCAAGACAGCATCCTGCTAACATAAGAATTAGTTATTAGTTACGGCAATTGGAATTTCAATTACTTATGGCGTGGCTATGGGCTCAATAGCTGCCCCAACGGAGATTCCTCCTGATTTTGATGGCAATCCCCTGGAAATCATAACCCCCCAGATCTCCCTAATCTACAAGGCAAGGTGCCCGCCGCTCATCTTCGACTGAGAATGCCTGTCTAACTTGTAGTGAATAGATCCAATGGGCGTTTGACCTTATGCTTCCGTTGGCGTTTGGATGCATCAAGGCCAGCTTCCTATTCTTCTACCGGCGCATCTTTGTCGTCAATAAGAATAGCATAACCAATTACCTCATCATGGGTCTCATCATCATCGTAGGTCTACCATCGGCAGGGTTCTTCTTCGCGTCGCTCTTCCAATGCAGACTCGATTTCTCGGCTCTCTGGGGTTCGACTATTGAGATTGTGGAAAATTGTGTCGACACGATGCATTTGGTCCTCTCGGTGTGCATCACGGGGTTCATTTTGGACTTGATTATCATTACTACGCCAATGCCATTGGTAAGGAGAATCAGTTCGTGAAAGTAGTCTCGTATACTAACTGGCACCATAGATCTGGCAGCTGAATTTATCGTTCGCTAAAAAGATTTCCATTATTGGTATCTTCTTACTCGGATCCGTGTATGCTATGTCCCACCTGACATTCGTTAAGGTGATTTCAACTAAAGCACTGGTTTCTAGGAGTATCGTTGCCTCACTTTTACGACTTATTAATTTGGCGCGGCTGGTTTCTCAGGGCTTTAGTCCTGATGTCGATGGATTACGTGCGTAGCTGCACTCCACTTCAAAGCCTTTTCCCCACGCAAATTTTAACCAGTGATCTAGTTGTCGTTACGCAATATCTCTATTGGGGCATCGTTGAGAGCGGTGTTGGTATTATTGCTTCCTGCTTACCTACATTACAATTCTTGGTCCGGGAACACTACTGGGAACCAGCCATACAGGCTACCAAGAAGATCTTCAGCTTGAAGGGAAGCTCAGACTTGTCGAGATCAGGCTACGTAGAAAGCAACTCGCTCAATCCAACGAGGGAATTGAAGTTGCTCCGCTCAGTACGTTCAACGGAAGTCCAAGAAAGACTAGCTTAACACCTAAGTGACAAGAAAATAAAAGGCGCTAGATTTCTTAAATATAAAAGACCGTGTAGTGCCAAGCAGGTTGTCTCTAAAATGGAAAGCTTTGCCGGCGAAGCTCCATTTTAATACGCTTTAAATTAAAGGTACCTATTCAGGATTCATATATCTTCATACTAGGAAGAGACCCCCCAGGACCTCTTTTCGCCCTTTTTCCATTTCTATCCTAAAGCTTTTAAAAGCACCAACACGCTGTAAATCACCGTCTAAAAGCTTAAGTGCGTAAGCTACAAACTCTATATTTAAAGTAGTAGTTGATTCTTTATCAGTGAACTAACTAATAAATAGGCTGCAAACACTTTTAGAGTTCGAGGGGGTCCGGATATGAACTTCTTAAGCTCTGCCTTCCCTCGGGGTCAGTCAAAGCTTTCCAATAAGGGATATATTGCCGAGCATAGTTAGCAGTCTCGTCCAGCTTATGATATGTAAGTGGTAACCCAAGGTTATAATCCTTGGCATTGACGTAAATCGTGACCACCTTTTAGCTGTCCTTAACTTCCATAGAGATACTAAAAGAGAATGCGCTATCTATTGTGGCTATAACGACGCAACCCAAAGCCAGGAATCGTATACAGATCAAACAGGCCCCTAAAAGGGTATATGAGTGACAAGAAGAAGGGCTTCTCCAACGTTGGTGGAGCATTGTAGGCTGGGGGCTGGACTTGAACGATAACAGTGTAGGATTAGGCCGACGATTCTCCCCAAGCGGGTGGTAACCAAGTCTACGTAAGAGACTGTAAAAGTAACGAGAAATCCGAATTCCCTGACCATGACCACATTTACCTAAAATGAGGCGCTCATAGCCAGTTAGTCCGTTTTCCAAAGTGAATGTTGTTATCCATAGTGTTATCACCGGGTAGCCGAAGACATCGTTAAACCCAGGAGTTTAATGGCTGTGTTAATAATAATATCCAGCAACTTCCATTTTATATAGTGATGGGGATGCGGGCTAGAGAATCGTTCCTCTGAACCACCCCGAAAAAAGGATTCTGTTTAATTACACCATAGAACTAGAGAGCAATTTAGGCCGATGACCTCGACGTTGTATGGCTGCCTAACCTACATATACACTACCTCCAACCTAGGTAGACTTAATACGATCCCCTAGGTATGATTCTACGCAGTGAGTGAGTCTCCAAACGCTACGTAGGTGGTTGTAGCGCATTATCTAGGTAGCCATAAGCATACGGTTCAGGTGAGAAAGTTATTTCTAACTCCTTTGAATGGCCGCGATTGGAAATAGACTGCGTACTACCTACCTCTCATCGCTATGCCCATTGCTATGTCCGCGGCGATGATAATGGCCCCCAATTAATTAATGGATTGATGTTGCAAGTCATCGACTTGCCGTTGTCTCTAAATGTTGTTTCGCCCACATATCAGGAGCGCGAGTGAAAACGAAGCGACTATCGAAATATAAAAAGGTTGGAGCAAAATTTTTTTTAATTTTTTTTTGTTCAATATTTGTGTGTTATATGACCATTTCTTCTATAATAGGAGGTACCTAGTTACTCCTTTACTGCATACTCGGCAGCCGTGCTTTTCGGCGCTCTCTTCGGCGCCCCCTCGGCCACCTTATCTACCTCATACAACCTGATTTGCAGGCTACATAGTACTGTATATAGTGTAGCCTACCTGCCTGTGGGCCACCTACCCCAAAACTGCCCAGGCAGCGAGTCAGTCTGGCCCCCACTATTGTACATGGTAGGTCAGATTAAAGACCTGAGCCTCCATCAATCCGAATTGGTGTAGTGGCTAACATTTGACGCTCTCAAAATATCACACATTAATCGTGTGCGACATAGACAAGTCCCGTCAAGCCCGGGGTTCGATTCCCCGATTCGGAGTTAATTTCACTTTTTACTTTTCTTTTAACCCATATTCAAGTCACCTCTATTACTCCTAACCTTGTGCTTCGTTTCTTAGGCCAGATACGATGGACAGTACTAATTTCGGGTTTTCAACCAATTGTTAAGTAACGCATACGAATTATGTCGCGGTCTGTTCACGGGATTAACGCACGGCTATAAATTTATCATTAAGGCTCGCAGCAGGAGCTCACGGGCAACGCGGTTCGCGTAGTTGTTTTGCGTAACAGCCCCCATCGTCATGGAGTCATGCAGAATTCAATCCCAGAGACCACCGTCGACACTACACGGGCCTAGGCCCGTGCTGTATATAAACTAGTAAGGCAACTAACTCTATTAATACGGATGGAAGCAACGGCGATAAGCCAATACCGGAACTACCGGCATTGAGAGCTGTAGTGTCCATCTAATCGTGTACAACAGGCCGTGGAAGTCGATGAATAGAGCCCGTCTTAATTGGGGAGAGATCAGCATTGCTGTACAGGTGAACCTGCTTAGAGCACTAAGTTTCATTTGATACCACTCTAGACTAAGATCCGATCCTTATGGAAGTTGTCTGTCCGTATAAAAAGAATGATGTGTTACATTGGCCGCCCCTATCATCTTCTCCTCCGCGCAGCGAAAACATGTCCGCAGAGCCTAAGGTACAGGAGAAGCCTTTTCCTATTTTTGGTATTATATAAGCCTAGAACGAATGCTCATATATTGTCAAGGATTTAGATAACAGTAACCCTCAGGAGAGCTAAACTAACAGTAACAGCTATAGGCAAGGCATAAACGAGGTCGATCTGTGGTATTCTAGGAGGAGGACCAGGTTTTAATTGTATCCTACTGTATGCTATACGTTACAATACTGCTTCTATCACTCTGGATATGCCACCCTCTGAAATATATTTTGTTTCCGCCGCCGTAGTCAGCCCGGGCAGCCTACATAAAACGTGTCACGGAAAAACGACGTTATCATTTCATGATGGAATTAACAGTATATATTTCACTTCTGCGCGACAAAAAGCAGTCAACTTCAAATAATCTCGTACGCCAAACCCGAGATAACTTTTAAACCTAATCATATACACATTGTTCACCTATTATTTGAATCCTTCCTAGTCATTATGAGTACTGGCCCAAACCCAACCGGCCAGTACCCTGTGTACGTTGGGACCTGGATTAACTGGTCCCGCGGGCAAATACTAGGAGGTACTCTGACACTACGCCGGGGAGACGCAGATCTCCTTATTGCATTCACGGCATTCTTCATCGCGTTTGTAGCAATACGTGTTTGGAGACTCATATGCTTTGCTACCCACCGATCATGTTCGAAGGAAACCCCACAAAATGCGATATACCACCAACATCGGGTGAGCCTCGACAATTCTCGGTTGTCATCTTGCTTCATTCCTCCTTTTTTTCTTGTCTAAGAAGTAGTCACTTCTCGAAGCCTTACACCAGAGCCTACTTTATATGTTTGCCCGAAGCTCTTAAGAGGCATTGTATATATAATCCGATCAAGCCTATACTAACCCACGAACTACAATTAGGCCATTCTACGGAATTCGTCGACCCCCGAAGATGGCATCCGATTGCTCAGCTATGTCCTATGGGTTAGTAAAAACTCAACAGGACTTTTCCTCCCACTGTCTACGACCGCTGTAGCGACTATCTGTAATTTTTCATTCACTGTTGCTGGTGGCTTTTCTTCCTATATCTCTACCGGAATTAGGGACGAGGTTTTGATCAAAAGCATGAACTGTGGGGGGGTATTCTTCGCAGGCGAAATTATCGGATCCCCCTCTAGTGAAGCTTACTTTGCCGAAAGAGTCAACAGCGCAGCAAACTACGCCCAACAGTGCTATTCGGAGAACGGCGGAGGCTTGCTAGACTGCAATCGGCTTGTCACTAAGAAAATTGTTGGCAACGTCGATCGACATGCGGCATGCCCGTTTCATTCTGGTCTATGCCGACACCCTTCTTCGAATATACGTATTGATTCAAGCTGTTTAAGTAGCTATGACCACTTTGGACTGAATACACCACCGGATCAGCGCCTTTGGTGGAGGAACGTCTATCACTGCGCACCAATGGTTACAACCGGCTATACAAGTCAAATCAACACCTCTTTCGGAGAGTCAACTGTATATCACTACGGCAATGACACCGACCCTACCAGAGGAGCTCGCGACTACATGTATGCAGCTAAATCTCTTGAAACCCAGTACTCGTTCATCCAGTCTAATAGTTCGGTTGTGTATTACGCAAACTTCGATATACAGTAAGTTGAACACGGTTCGACACATATATGCATGCATTGAATTTCTACTAACTTGGGCTCCGCGGATCACCTCGTTTCTTAGTTAAAGACAGACAAGTTCATAAAGACTCGTCGTTCTTACCAATCGACTCCCTCCTTCGAGATGATGCAGACATCGATATCCATTTTCTCTCTGGGAATGGAGTTTCTTTTACAGAATCCTCGAATGATCCGTGGTATCGAGTAGCAACCATGCCTGTGAATTGGTTATTTACTAGTGTAAGCGAATCATCTAGTATTCCCGTATATCTTCGGAACCATCATCTCCACTAGGCTGCACCGACCAATACCAGTTCTGCAATTCTATATCGGGGACTCGAAAATGTGGCCCCCTGGCTAGTCTACGCGATGCTGCCACCGGCGTCGTTGACCTCTTCGATACTACCTATATCGATTTTATAACCGCCAACGGCACGAACAGTGCAGCAGCTCTTTTCGGTTATTTCAGCGAAGCTACTACTGACTCAAACGTTTTACATATAATACAACAACTTGGGCCAACGAGTTTACTCTCACAGGGATATCTGAATCATGGATTTCAACATCACTTGGAACCGGATCAATGGCAACTCGATGTAGCGCATTGGTGAGATATCTCAATGGCAGCACGCCAAGCATTATTTCTAAGCTATGCCTACGGCCTAACAGATCCCGGCAGCACCAGCTGCCCATAACAACTACACCACACCGGAATTGAAGAAGTTGTGTGATAGTCAGGTAGGTTTAAGACCTTCCATGACCTTTGCTCTTCGACTCCCATGATAGCAGATGCTGATTAGTCCCAGAAAATACGATCTACTGCATACGGGTCTTTTAGTCTTTTTGGTCTTATCTTCATCTTTTCAGTCGGAGGTTCCTTAGTTGCAACGTCTTATTTGCTAGAGCCAGTATCCGCATTCCTATATGAAAAAGGGGGATACAAAAAGTACGAACACTTGGAATGGACCAGTAATGCCACTCTACAACTACAACGTTTAGCGCACGAGGAGGCGGGCTTTGGTATATGGTTTAAGTGTACTAAAACGGTCCCAGGTACGCAGGCAAATGAACTTCTAGGATCTTTGGACATAACAAATCCAGATCACCCTGTTCTTCAATCATCAGGCCCAGAACAAAGTGTACCCCTAACGACTTCCGAAGCTCTCTCGAGGTACTAAACACCGCACAGGACCCTGTACAAGCAGAAGATGCGTCAAGCCCGACAGTTACGCCCAGTAGCCGACCACTACATCCTATTCACCCCACCGCTTCCTACGAGGGGGGCATCGAGTTGCCCCAAACCCACAAACTGACACCAAACTCAGAGGTCTCTGAGGCAACCGTCGAACCGCAGGACAGCGAAAACACAGACCCGACGCACGGGGAGCAGAGAAGTCGCCTAGGTTGATCACACTACTAGTAACCCAAAGCGAGATGATCCAGATCCCAGCACAGTATTCCAACCTCAGGAGTCTATCAACGACAATCTCGATACACTTATGTAAAGAATTCCTATTTCCTAGCGTTCGGAGCGTCAAGGTAAAAGTAATAAGGAGGTCAATAAAACCGGCCGTAGAGGTTTTGAGGGAAGTAATCACGAGTGGAAATGATTTACAGGGCTACATGTTATCTAGTGTATGAACTTCGTGATTGGGAATTTCAATTTTCGTTTTCCCCTTCTATTCTTACGCGATGTATTCTATATTTCTGAATCTTGACTCCTAAATACTGCTTAGTCATAAATAAACATATATAAAACTCGTGGCAGGTGGTCAAGTAGTTATTCGATGGTTCGTTCTCTTCGATATGGTGCTTTAGTAGAGTCGAAGGTGTTGAAGTAGTAGGTATACGAGTGTTACGTTCGGCTTATTGACTTAATGAGGTATTCCCACCTTGCTTAGGATATATATATACATGATCAAGATGTCCGTGCTATACTTTTAAGCCGACGATAAGCAAATAGGACCAGATCTCGAACAGCTTGCCGTTGCGCATTCTGCGTCAAGAGATTCCGATGTGTAAAGCCGAGATAGGGAAGGGCAGTGTACCATTATGTACTGTAGTGTATATATCTCTGTTATACCTTGATGGCATATTTAACCCCCCAACGACTTGGAGAAGTGGAGGAGGAGATGCGAGAACATGTGTTCGTACGCACGGCAATTAAGGAAAATACTCTAAACACTGAATTATTGAAGGATAGGCGCACATGCAATAGTAGTAAGCAGGTGTTCTCGTTAGATTAGACACTAGATATGTCGGTGTTAGTCAAGGTGGTTAGACATGAAGACGCCGAAAACCCCCGAAACGCCCCCGAAACCCACCAAATCCGCCGGTTCGATGATCTGTAGATTACCGGCCAGTGAAGTGCAGAATAAATAGACGATTTAAAAATGACTAGCGGGCAACCCGTAGACGCTAATCTTGGGATCATAGATATGCTATTATCATGAATCGTGTCAAGTGCGGTGGGAAGAGTCAGGACAAGATGTCTTCTAGACGACCTAAATGAATAAATAGTAAATACTACTCGGTGCATGAGACGGAGACCGAAATGGGAAATGTCCTTAATCGGCAGCAAGTGATCGCATCTTCTGACTCTACTACTGTGTGTACATAGGGTCCGGTCTTGGTCTGGTCTGGGTCTGGCTCTGGTGGACTATAGCGCAGGTACTATAGTACTGCAGGTATCTTGATGCCACTGCGACGGCGTAGAAGTGAGGTACCTACTTACTATAAGTAAAGTAGCCGATTTAGGACTCGTGCCTTGTCCGCTTAGCCAAAACAGGGCTAGCATGAGCCTACTAAAGTACTTAGCGTGGCGCTAGCGCTTAGCGCATCCAGGCTCTGTCCAGGCTCTACTACCTAGACGGAACCCAAGTACTGCCCAGGTACTGCCCAGGCACTCACTCACCCCGCCATCCCGCCATCGGCGCAGAAAACAAGAGAGAAACCCCCACTATATTACTTTTTCCTCGCCTCCCGTCTCTTCCCCTCCAGCTTTTAGTCTCACGAGCTCAGTCTTGACTTTTCTCCGTCTACATTCTCTCTGTGACACGCATTCGTGAAGCGTCTTGTCTCGTCTCCCCGAGCCTGCAACTCTTGTATACTCTTGTTTTTCTTATTCAATTATTTCAGCTACCATCCTCACAATGGCTGCTTACGCTCTATCTCAGGAGCACCGAGATGTTAGTAACGGCCGGATAGAATCGGCTTGGTTCCTCTCCAATGAATTGGTGCTGACACACGTCTTCTTCTTCTAGATGCTCGAGAAGTCCCTCGTCGACTCTGACCCCGAGGTTGCCGAGATCATGGTATATCTCAATGCAATGCAATCGCCTTGATGGCTTGTGCTTCTGTGTGTGCTAGTGGCTAACAGTCCCAATGTAGAAAAAAGAGATTCAGCGCCAAAGAGAATCCATAATCCTCATCGCCTCCGAAAATGTCACGTCGCGTGCCGTCTTCGATGCTCTAGGATCTCCCATGTCAAACAAGTACTCTGAGGGCCAGCCCGGTGCCCGCTACTATGGTGGCAACGAGCACATTGATGCCATCGAGCTGCTTTGCCAGAAGCGTGCTCTCGAGGCCTTCCACCTCGACCCTGCTAAGTGGGGTGTCAACGTTCAGTGCTTGAGTGGCAGCCCTGCCAACCTACAGGTCTACCAGGCTATCATGCCTCCCGGAGGTCGCCTCATGGGCTTGGATCTTCCTCACGGTGGCCACTTGAGTCACGGTTACCAGACCCCTGCCAAGAAGTAAGAACTAGAATGACGGCTGCTTCTTTATTGTCCCTCCATTACAAAACTAACCCCATATCTCGTAGGATCTCTGCTGTTTCTACATACTTCCAGACTATGCCTTACCGAGTAAACATCGAGACTGGCATCATTGACTACGACAAGCTGGAGGAGAACGCTCAATTGTTCCGCCCCAAGATCTTGGTCGCCGGTACGTCTGCGTACTGCCGCGAGATCGACTATGCTCGCATGCGCAAGATTGCCGACTCCATCGGTGCCTACCTCGTCGTAGATATGGCCCATATCTCTGGTCTCATTGCTGCCGAGTGCATTCAGTCGCCCTTCCCTCACGCCGACGTTGTCACCACCACTACACACAAGTCACTCCGTGGACCCCGTGGCGCCATGATCTTCTTCCGCAAGGGTGTACGCAGCACTGACAAGACCGGAAAGGAGATCAAGTATGACTTAGAAGAGAAGATCAACTTCTCCGTCTTCCCCGGCCACCAAGGTGGCCCCCACAACCACACTATCACTGCCCTCACCGTTGCCTTGAAGCAGGCCGCCACTCCCGAGTTCAAGGCTTACCAGCAAAAGGTCGTCGCCAACGCGAAGGCTCTCGAGAACAAGTTCAAGGCTCTTGGCTACACGCTCGTGTCTGGTGGCACCGACTCACACATGGTCCTGCTCGACCTGCGGCCCTTCGCCCTAGACGGTGCCCGTGTCGAGGCCGTCCTCGAGAACTTCAACATTGCTTGCAACAAGAACAGTATCCCTGGCGACAAGTCTGCCTTGACCCCTTGCGGTCTGCGCATTGGTACGCCCGCCATGACTTCGCGTGGCTTCGGTGAGCAGGACTTCGAGCGCGTTGCCGAGTACATTGACCAGTCCGTCAAGATTTGCAAGGAAGTCCAGGGCAGCCTGCCCAAGGAGGCCAACAAGCTCAAGGACTTCAGGGCCAAGGTGGCCAGCGGCGAGGTTACCAAGATTAACGATCTCAAGAAGGAGGTCGCTGCCTGGTGCCTAACCTTCCCTCTCCCTGTTGAGGGCTGGAGGGTTGACGCCGGTATCTAAATAAGATCCTGTTTAATTAGTCATGAAATTACTGGTTAGGGTAAGGCGCGTCGGGGCTGCATCGTGGTTCAACATAGACGAGTAGGCGGGGAAAATGGGGGCAACTCAACTGTTCTCTGGGGAAGCGCGCAATGTTTTTTTCTTCCAAACGGATCGGTTCATGGCGGGCAAAGGGACGAAAAAAAAAAATCATACCTTGCATGCATTCATCAGGCGTTGCAAGTGCTTTTTTTTAACGAGAGCACCGGGAGTACTAGCAGCTCTTCCGGGTCTGGGTTATTCAACAACTCTGCTGCTTCAACGCGCTCTTACATGGTCATATGAGAGTCACCGTGTCATTTTCTATATATACCACACATCATATAGATGCCATGATGTATCACAAGGGGCAAGAATGAAAAGATTTTCATTTGCAACCTAGACTATATTGCTCTGTTCGTTTTGTTATTGTGATATTCGGCCCTGAATGCAACAGTATTAATTATTTCTTGCCTATTACCTTATGATAATTATATCGTGCGTTCGAAGAGGTTATATTTGAAAGACTCGAGCTTTGAAAAGCAACAGCGTCTCTTTACAGTATTTGACCGGAGCAAATGATTTAGATAGTCTAGAGATGGGGAAGAGCTAGGCAGGCTAAGGCCAATATAGCATTAAACGAAGGGAAATAGGTAGAACTATAGATACTTAGGTATTTAATCTATCTATCTAGATGTAATTTTTTAGAAGTCGCAGGTTAGTAAGTGTATGATGCATGTGTACTTAGTGTAGACGGACAGAGCCTCGATGTACAAGATAGTGTGATAATTAACGGTGAAAGATACCCGGAATGCAACCTCATCTCGTACGCACGCACAGCATATAACTATCTACTCCTCGGTTCCCGAGTTGCTATTACCACGGGTATAAACACTAAGAAAAAAGAAAAACAAGGACGTTTCGAAATATTTCTATAAGGTGGTCCAGTCGCTACGTATCTGTGACTGAGTACCGAGTGGCGGTGTTAATAATACCACAAGCAACAAGCCTCTGACAAAACATAATAAATGCGATCCGGATACACATCGATTACATAGTCATCACCAATATCTTAAAGAGGAGCAAGTGGATACACGAAACAATACACGTGGGATTAAGTCCTGTCTCTACCTACACCATCTCAGTCCAGACCTACTAAACAACCCTAGATTGATAAGCGGCCCCGACCCCCAAGACACATCTTGTCTAACGAAGGTACGCAAATGATTACGTCCGTGGGGCTCAAGTTTTGGGTCCAAGAATTCTGTTTATACAGTGCCAGAACGGCTTTTCACTCTTTATCCTCTTCTCCTTTTTCTAGGCGAGGCAACTCATCTCCTCCCGGCGGCCTCAGCCACAGTCCCAATCTCAATCGCGCCTTCAACCGCCGCGAAGCAAGCAGAATATCAACCACCACCACCCTCACAAATACAGCCCAACAAAGCAGCCTGTCTGCTAAATTCAAATAATCGTCAACCCTCCGCGCCATGAGCCGGGGTATTGTGCGGTTCTTTCCCCATCCCCCGAAAAGCCGCGGTACAATAAGCAAACCTCAAAAACTCCGTTGTGTTCCTTGCTTTGTTTTATTCTTGCTTGGGCCCTTCTATCGATTCCAAAGGGAAAATATCTAGGTGAACTAAAAATGACGAAAGTACGATGAGGTCCGAACCCTACTACCCGCGTCGAAGTCCATTTTAATAAAAGGTCATCTCGCAGGAGTATGATCCTGAGACCTTAAACCGGGTAGCGTTTAAGACACTACGAAAGATGCAGGGCAAGAAGACACACTTGGCCGCGTCCTCTATTGCCCATGATCGACGCGTGATGACCTCCAAAATAGACGACAACGCCATGGGAGCCTTGTTTACGGAGGCATTGGTAAATTACTAGTATCCAATCCTCTCGAAAGTGGCCTCTTGAGCGGGTAGAGTGGGTGAAATCGAATTTCTGGCTGTGACAATTCTCGACTCATGCTGCTCTCTTCTGACATAAAAGTTTTCTAAGCTCCCTTGCCAGCGGGTGGCAGTGGGACACCGTTCGCTACCGGTGTAGCATACGATACGGCTGGGCTACCATTCATCGGCGGTATACTCGTCATAGCGGGGGAGTTCACCTGTGGTTGGGAACCCGGGTTCGTTTGTGGAAAACTGATGATACCAGCTTTACTAGATCTAGCAGCTGCCATTTGGGCCGAATTAGCTCCCAGACCGATGCCACCGAGTCCAACGGGAGGGCCTGGGTGGCCCTGGCCAGAAGGCCCCATTTGTCCTTGGCCAGGCGTTACATTTCCGGTGCCTTCATTAGGTTTGTGGACGCTCTGTTGGGCATTAAAACGAGCCTTGGCCTGATCCACTACCAATATGAGAGTTAGTGGTTTAGTTCTCCTAACCTCGGATAGTTACACTGGATGAAAGGATTAGATAACAACCGTCGAACCTCCTAGCCACCTAAAAGATAGCTAAATATTAAAATTGGAGACTACTTACTGGCTTGTTGGACTTGGTGTGAGCTCAGAGACGTTTGGAAGGACGTCCCTTGCGCCTGATTTGACTGGTTTGGATTATGTTGGTTTGTCATCTGGTGATTTTGCATTGGCGGTGGTACATGCGTCGTGGTAGGAGGGTAGTAAGGCCGCGGCGAGTTGTTGGCCATGTGCGGTTGACTACTATAGGATGGCTGACGGGAGGGAGTACCCGTAGGATGATATCCCTGTGGCGGCACATGCGGAGAGTGGGGTTGCTGATGGTGAATCTGTGGAGAGGCCGCTGTCCGTGGAGGCATAGTGGGCGTACCGTTCGTATAGTGGTTGTACGGAGCATGCGACGGCGTGGGGGCCGGGGAATGATGGGCCGGGTAAGGTTGATGTGTGTAATGAGGTTGGGTATTGGGTGGCTGAGGAGAATATGCTTGGAAACGGGTTTGTGGGGAAGCGTTGCCTAGATGGCCCAAATTATTGTATCCAGCAGGAACGTATTTCGAGTTTGGCGTCGAATACATACGGCTTTGTGTTGGTGTTGACGTGAATGAAGGCTGCTGGGGGTATCCAGCCGCAGGCTTGACGTATTGTTGAGCGTAGGCCGTATTCTGATACGTGTTGGGTGGACGGTAACCCGCGTTAGAGGCAGGCCTTTGTTGGTAAGTCGGCGGCATAGTTTGCGGTGCCCGTTGCATCGCAGGCTGCGGAGGCCGGACTGGGGTCTGATTATAAAATTGTGGAGTCTGTGCTTGAGCACGACTTGTATTTGCGTGGTACTGTTGACTGTACTGCATATTGCCGGATGAACTAGAAGAACGATGTGAAACCGGTCTCGTGTTTGCGGCGGCGGCAGCGGTCTGTGCGGCCCTGGCTCGGGCAGCTGCTTCGTCTTCCTCCATGGTGCCTTGATACTCATCCGTGCGAATTTCAATCTTTGTCGAGATATTCAGCTCTTCTAGTTTGTCCGAATTGAGACGAGCAACTGCGTAAGGGGGTAGCATCTGGATAACCAAAAGAAGCTGGGCCTTTAGGGCCTCGTAAGTGGCCGTCTCTTCTTCGCCAGGCTGCACTTGTGTTCCATTTGTTAACATGTCGCTATGTGCCGGGTCTGATGCGTATCGACTTTGACTCGATGCGGTGGGGAGTGTCAAGTTGCGATTCTTTTGGTACGATATGAGGGTTTGTATCATATCGGAAACATCCTGGAGAACATCGTCTGTATCTTTTTCGTTATCCGGTTTTTGGGGACAGCAAGCTTCTTCGAGACTAGGATCTACCAGAGCATCGTCCCAATTTTCAATCGCTTGTTGAATTATATTCTCGTCGATCTCATCCTTTTGATCCACTTTCATCTGGTCACCCTCATCCACAGCATTGTCCGCGCGTCCAGAGTCAATCAACCGATCGAAACTACGCTGCCCCGTCTTTTGCCACCACAAAGTTTGACTGATCAAACCCGAGGAGATCATTGCAGCTGAGTCGTCCTTTGAAGGTGCGAAACTAGAAAATGCACCCCGGAAGAGAGACTCTAATTCTGACGTCTCCAGTTCCACAGAAGAGGGTTTGTTACCCGCGAGACTGAGAGCACGTTCGCGCTGCTTCGTCATGGTCTGTGACGTGGGTGAGGCGTTGCTGTAGTCGAGCCATCTTCCTGTGGATAGTGGTTGGCTAAAGTAAGACCCAGCTCGATACTTGGACTTCTCGGTCAGTTCAGGTCTGTGCCAGCCCACTTGTACACCTTTAGTGGTACTTTTCGGGGCCTTGGGCGGAGGTAACGAAGGAAGGGTTCGTGGGGCCGGAAACAATTCGCCTAGTGTCTTAGACTTCTTGTCCTTGTCAACAGGAGGGGGGAAGGAGTAGGGGATGACCTTGGCCATCTTGATGCCATTAGGGAGGCCAATCTCTCTAAGGGGGCGAAAGCCCGCATTAGACTCGGCGGTGGGATCGGTGGGCTGTTGAAGACTTGAATATAGCTGCCGCGGCCTCGGGGCCTCGCCAAAGACACTGAGCATAACATTGCCGCTGGCGTTGGATGGCGGGTCGTCGGCCGGGTCAAGTGCCTCCAGTGCCTCGAGGGTATGGGAGGGTTGAGAATATGATAATTCTCGCTTGAACAGCCCATGAGCATTCTTCTTGAATTCGAGTACACGCGCAATGCTGGAACTACGAGTCGAATAATCGTCCCCTTCCCCCACATATCGTAACTCAGCAAGCTGATCAGCAATGGATGATTTGAGATCGGCAATAATAGCATCAACATTATCATATCCGTCTTGGGCAACCTTATCCGCGATGGAATGGGGCTGCTTGTCCTCTACGGATTTTTGGCGTTTAGCATCAGGTTCACTAGTAGGGTCGGACTCGGAGAGTGGGCGCTTCAGAATGGAGGGTGTTGGATCGAATCTATGCAAGAGTGATGGTGAGTGTCAAGTTTGTGAAGTAGAGACCTATGTGGAGAGGGGCGACAATAGAAGTATCGTGCAATAATAGCTTGATAAATGCAAAGATATAACGCACCTCTCGAGAAGTAGATAATAATTCCGGACCGTCTCTGCGGGAATCTTGTTGCGCTGGGAGGAATCGGAGGGAGACTTGACCGCGGACGTGCCCGCATCATAGGAGCCGGCATCGGTTAGCTGCTTGTCATCATCATCGCTAGACTCGCGCTTGCGCTTGATGGAAGCGTTGATGGATAGTGAAGGGTCAGCCTCAGTACCCAGGAGCATGGGCGATGGCATGGGCACGCCGTTAGCAGGTGCGACAGTTGTCGACGCCATCATTACAAGTTAAAAGGGAAAAAAAAAAAAAAAAAAAGAAGAAAGGAGACGAAGGTGAATAAGTGGTTCGTTGGGGGGGTGCTTGGAGACACCATCCATCCACGAGGTGGTGGAGGTGGTGGTGGTTGATGATCGCGCCGCTGGCCGAGCAACTTCAACGGGTAGAGGATATTGAATAAGGCGTTAGTTGGTGATGCGGGTAGTGATACTAGGTGCGGGTGCAGAGTGCTGGCGCGGACGAGCGCGGGTGGTGAATCTGGGTTGGTTGGTTGGTGAACTGGTACGCGCGTGATGGTGGTGGTGCACGCTCTGGATTGCGGTTTGGTCGCGACGGAAAAAAAAGGGCGTCTTGGTATTTCGCAGAATAGTAGCGAGTTCAGGGTAATTTGGGACCTGGCAAGCTCCGACAACCACGGCCGAGTTCCAACACCATCAGCACCTACAACACACGAATCAAGTCGCGAGAATCAAAGCCGTCGAACAGTCAATCCACCGATGCGTTGTGAGAGAAAAATACTAGGATGAACCAGGTATCATCAATCATACAATTAATGGTGATTATTTTATACGAATGAATGACTTGCACTGATCTAAGGGAAGGGAGACGTAGACGGACAGATAGGCTGGCTGGCTGGCTGGCTTGTCATGAACCGGGCAAGCAGACAAGACGGACAGACAGACAGACAGACAGACAGATCTGGTTTGGGGCCATTTCCCTCCAGCACTTGCGAAAATTGAGTACTAACAATTATGGGGCCACGTCCAATCCTATGCCGGCTAGATCACGTGGCTTACATTCCAAGTTTCTTGAAGCAAACCAGCAACCAGCATGGCCCCGCTGCCTTGAAGTACCTAGCTAAGGTACATACATACATTAGGCATGTAGAGCCCAAATGAATGCGTCGAAAATTAGAAATGAATAGTGTATATAAACATATAAATAGATATATCAAGGTATTTACTATAAGGCGTACATAAGTGTACTCGAATTTCTTTTATACCCCGAAATACGTCTTGTTCAATGTGATTGTATCCTTTCAATCCACCGAACTTGCCAATGTGGGATTTATATAGATCTGCATGAATGAGTTATAGCCGGTACCACCTACTTACACTACGTTCAACTCCAAACTAAAGTTGTTTATAGATTTACAACAAATTCCCATGTGGATTTTCTTGGCCTATCCCATCAGCCTCCACTTCAGCCCTACCGTCACTTATTCTCCGTCTACACTACAATACCTAAACATGTTGCTTCCCCAATCGACCCAAGGTTGGCAACTTATCCAGATTCGGTGGTGCCATTGATAAAACTTATCCGTGACCATCCTCACTCATGAGTATTTTACTCTGACCTGGGGTCGGCCCTCTGTTTAATCCCAGGGTAGTTTCCAAGTTATAGTGTAGACAGATAGTAGGTACTAGACCCTGTCTTCCTCTTCCTGCATGATTTAAAGTTGTCTACCCGGGGACTTAGTCTGTCCGCCCCAGCTTTCCCTCCAATCGCAGACTAGAAGGATCATGCCAAACCACCAATGCTTCAATACCTGCCTACTTACCTGCCTAGGTACACGCTATATCAATTCTACCACAATGATGGCAAGGTCTCAACATGAACATTCCCTACAGTGGTTCGAAGCCAAATGCCGCAAAAGCCGTACCAATTCCTTCACGTTTCTCAACGTAAAATATCCCTATAGGCCCGAGGTATCAGGAATCTACCATGACAGCCAAATTGCATACCATGAGGTACCTACCTACCTACATAGGTAGCTCCATAGTGTAAACGCCCCGAAACTAGTCCATGCGGTTAGTGGTGAGTTGGAATATGCATAGGTGATACACAGCCAACTTGGTATTTGACCAATAGCAGACACAATACAGAGGTACTACTGACATTTGAAAGCGTCAAGGGACTCCATCGCAACTGGACTTACCTAAGTACAACGGACACAACTAGGGGATAAACAAGATTGCTATGCACAACTTTACAAACTCTGCTCTGCATCATCCCATTACACGCACTGAGCATCGAGTAACTCGACATGATAGAAACATTTATTGAGATCACAGATAGGAAGCGGCAAGTCACAATAGCATTAGCTAGTTGGCAAGTGGTGTAAAGAAACCCTGTTGTGTGGACCATAATGTACACTAAGAAGGCCTGGTCTTCCCTTACTTGTAAGTTGATAGGAAACCTGTAGAGATAAAAATTCCTAAAAAAATACGGGGTGAAGAGCCCCATGGTACCCTCTAACCCTCACATGATCAAATTGATCGTCACTGACCAATCCCCAAAGAATATTTCATTCAGCCTAATAGATTCCTACGCTGCAGCTACTGTTCAATCCAAGACACGATTAACCTTCGACTTATTTCGCCTTAGCCAACCCGACAGTGCCCTTGCCGAGATCGTAGATCGAGTACCACTTCCGAAGGAAGGCATCGCCAAGGATAGCGAGAGGCCCAACGGGCTCAGGGAAGTCCATTCCCATGAATGTGGAGATACAGCTGCCGGAAACCTCGAGGATGTAATCGTAGGGAGTGATGGCAAAGTCATAGCCGCTCAGCTTGAATGTGACGTCGGGTAGTGAGTCACGGGCCGCGCAATCAATGCTGTATTGGCCATTGTATCCCTTCTTGGCACCCATCTCCTTGTTCAGGAGTTCAGCAAGATCGCTGGGCAGAGCAATCAGAGATGTACCAGTGTCCAGGATGACACCAGTGTTCTCGAGCTGAGCGCTCTCATCGCCAAAGGAGATGGAGTCCAGGTCAACCTCCCAGTAGGCCTTGCGACGCAGGGGAATTTCGGTAATTTTACCAGTGTAGTGGTCCTTGTCGACACCACCAAAGACAACCTCGGAGTCGTCGCTACCACTCTCGCTGTTTAGGTAGAAAGCAAAGACGGGTTCGTCAATCAGCTTCTGGTTGACTAATTGGTAAAAAGGAGGAACAATCCCGTTGACTGAGAGGCGGTCGAAGCCCAAGCCAAGGATGCCGTCGAATCGGCCGAAGGCAAAGGCTAGGCCAGGCTCACTGGTGGCCTCGGCAAAGTCTTGGCCCTTGATTTTGAGGTCGCCGATAGTGACATCGTCTTTGGAGACGAAACCACTCAAGCTACCAGAGCCGTAGCGGATCTCGAAGTCACTGCCGTTCTTCTGGTAGGTTGATGAAGAGGACGAGTCGTACTTGCTGTGAAGGAAGCAGGCGATGCTGCCGCAAGATTGCGAAGGAACCCAGAGGTTAGAACTGCCAGTGTCGAGAATGACCTTGAAGTCCTGGGGCGGTGTGCCGATGCTGATCTCGGAGAAGTCTGATCACAGAGTTAGAGAGAATACAGGAGTATAGATGGATGGTGGAAAGACAAACATTGAGCGTTCATGAAATTGGAAATGGGGAGAGGGTGGTCTTTGTCGACGTGCAAGTTGCCACCCTGGAAGACAGCTTCGGCGTGGGAGTCAGGACGAGCGCCCAGGTACTTCTGACCCAGGCCCCTAATCTGCGTCTCGATAGGAATAGTCTCCTGCATCGTAAATTCATCAGTATTGTGTCAGACTCTTTAGAGACGTGCAGGACGTACAAGCTGCTCTGAGAGAGGCACCTTCTGGAGCTTCATCTTGTGGACTCCTCCGGCTTGCGCGGAGCCGAGCAGCACCGCTGCGCTAAGCAGAGCTCCCTTCATGATGGGCAACTCCAGTAGGAATGACGGAAATCACTACTAAACTAAGACACAATAGAACGCAACTTAACGTAACAGACTTTCGAGAAATGGCTCGAAAGGAGATGAAATAGTAGATGAAAGAAATGGAAAAGGTTGATGATGGTGATGATGTAGGTAAGTAGGTAAATAGGTAGGAGAGAGAGAAAGGAGGGTATTGGATGATGCAGCAAGTCAGACAGATAAGGTCGGCGGATACATGGATGGGACGCTGGCTGGGGACAACCGGGGGCGGAGCTTGTATGCTCACCAATCACCAGTCAGCATCAGTTGCATTAGGTGGACCGTGTGAGCCCGGACAGGGCAATGGACAGGCACCAGCGGTACACTTCACCACTGCAGTATGGTCAGTGGTACCTATGGTGACATGCAATAGCTTCCCCCAGAGCAACTAAACTCAAATCAGGCCGTACAGGGGTTGGGAAATGTGAATGTTTCAGGCCATTACTGCTGACGGACTGCCGGTTAGGTGGTGTACATAAGTACTTAAGTAGGTAGCCTGTAGGTACTTATGCTGGGTACCCGTAGATAAACAGCGCAACAGGTGGCACGTGCATGGCCAGCTGTAGCTTGTGACCAGCCATCCTTTGCCTAAAGCGATATACGATGACGCAGTTGGAAACCGCCGAGCAACCAAATGGTCCTGAAGTTGTTCTGGAACAATCGTCTTCTAGCTCGTAACACGCATACCAATTTACGAATTTGTATCGTCTTTCTCGAGCGATGATATGACTTCTGTATATGAGTCAATTTATAGGAAGGGAGTGTTGCGCGGTCTCCGTCCTACCTAGATGACGTACCGACGACCGCTTAAGCTTATCAGTCGATTTAGGCCATCCAGGTACCTTATCTCAGGCTAAGCCTGACCTCGCCCTACTATATGACAACTCAGCAGATGCTACGACTACAAATCACATTAGTCTTGTCGATAGCGGAACTCGAGTGGCCCACAGACCTACGTGTGGTATCGGTGTTAAGATTGTTAGTTGCTAAAGAGTAAAGAAATGCCGAGCGCATGATATGACCGATTTAGAGACAATCATATCGCGACCGTGGTGGAAGATGACCGCATAGGTAGCAACCTATCAGAGTGGAGGTTCCTTTTGAGCGGTTCATGCGATGTCCCCCAACGTACCCAATGTCGATCCCAAGTCTTTCAGACGACATGTATTCCGAGACGAGATTCTGAAATGTCAAGTCAGACAAGATGGCTGTCTCTCGCAACCCATTGATATTTATTTCCCTAAAGAGTTTCGTGTGTGACAACGGAACACAAGATGGTAATATCAGTGACACTATTCCTCCCTGTCTCCACCGGTATTCAGAGTTGAGTAATGCCAACCGAGCTAAAATTGAATGAGGATGCACATATAATACTTCTTGGTAGATAACACGCAAGAGGGTCTAGGTGAATCATGGACCCCGGTTCTATAAACCTACACAAACGCCTTTCTATACACTTCACGCCGGCGAACACAGCCGCGTGATTACCAAAAAATGTCATGAATTGGGCTTCGCCGCTGACTAATGAGTTACACCATCCATCATCACACACTCACTGGAACAACAGGTTTCATCTAATAATTCATATAAGCACAATTGGGACTTATAGGCGAGCTTCCATCGTGCTCGACGAGCAACCGTTCCTTATTTCATGCAGGGGAAAATAAGCTATCCTTAGATAACTCGAATTTGTTTATAAAGACATACTTGCTTGAGGTACCCGAAGCATCCCGGGTGCCTACGCATAATAAATCAGCAGTCTTCGCATCAACGATTACGAAGTGGCTAACCCCTTGATTCCCTCTTCATCAGGAATTCTAACGCCTTGGATGTTGATGATATGCTTTGTCAGTACGTGTAGGCTTCCCTGGACATCTCTTCCAGGCACTTCAACGATACCTAGAGTCGCCACGCGCCGGTATACAATGGTGGAATTCGGTTTGGAGCTCACGCGTATCATTTCGAGATTGAAGCAGACAATATTTTTAATGTATTGTGGAGTCTGAGCCTTCATGGAATCCCTGAAATTAACTATCTCGCCTTTTATTGTCAGAGGATGTCTTAGGGTGCTACAATATTGATTGAAATTGCTCCGACATGGTGTGTGTTGCCACTTAAGACGAAGGTAGACAAGGAGGTCAGGCGGCCCATTGGGAATATTCGGGGAGTGGTTAAACATAAAGGGTAGAAGCGGTGGGCAATAGGAATGAGAGTGAAATGATGGGTAGCTAGACTTTGCTTTCTAACGTTCCAAAACACAACGTTTATGACTGAATAAGTATGATTTCTTTTGCTTACTACCTATTATGATCCAGTCTTCTAGGCGCATTCTTCGTCTACCGTTTTTATGTAGTATGTTTGGTTGACTAAGACTCGGCGGCGAGCCACCGAATGACGACATCACCATCCAAATCCATTCCGGCCACTTAGGTTCACTTAGTCGTAATGAGTTACTAACTCGCTCTTATCTGCTCATTCTCTACTGCTCTGCCGGGAGGCAGCATTTGACTTGGCTTGCTACCTCTCATGATGTGACAGGCGTGATTGTATTTAGCTATGGGTGGACCGAAGAAGGAAAATGCGACGAAAAATACGATCGGGATACCATATTCCTGGCCGCATGCGATCTCCAACTCAAGTCTCGGGTACTAACCTCATTAAAACATCGGTACCCGGATCATAGCTGGCTACGCTTATATACACACCTCAATTATGCAAGCACCAACGGAGCGGCAATGCCATTGGTCTATACCGCTGAAAAGGGAAATCCTTCGGGCAGGCAGGGATGCGGGTATAACTGAAAATAGCCACCAACAGAATCCACTAGGAGTCCCGAATTCCCTCCGGTAGATCTCGCGCAGGGTTCTTTCGCGGGCAGAGGCGAACAATGGACGGAGCTAGTCTCGCTCTAGTGGAGCGCGCATTCGTCATGTACACACGTGGACTCGGGACCCTGACATCAGTGACAAACACCCCCAACTTGAACGAGCAACTATGAAATGGGCTATCATGTCTCGCGTCCATCTTGGCTTAAGCGGTTTCCTTCCATGAGATTGAAGGCCGTCATATTGCTCATAATGGCCGGATTCATAGGACACAAGATTTTGAACCATGTCAGAAAACGCCTTGACTCCTCGCAATCCCAACCACAGCAACAACCACTACAGCCTCAGCCTCCACCCCATGCGCAACCCCAGTTCCAGCCACAGCAGCAGTTTCCAGGACACCACAATCCAGCGCAAGACGCAATAAATGCCCACCGGTCTCACACCTGGACGCTAAGCTCCGAGTTGATACCTCTGAACCAAGGCGGGACGTACCCTCGTCTCTGCCGCCTCTCTGATGGCACGCTGCTGTGCGTAGTAACGCGGGTGTTGAAGGGAATGCACATCCTCAAGGTATCGCGCAGCACTGACAACGGGCGGACATTCGCCCCTTACGGCGAAATCACGAGGGGAGAGGGCGACGTTGACAACGGGTTCCTGCTCGAAGTGCCTGTGCCAGGCCAACCGCCGACCGTGCTCGCGGCCTTCCGGAACCATGCCCGCGGGCCTGACGGCAAGCCAATACACTTCCGCATCACGGTATGTAACAGTACAGATGGCGGGCGGACGTGGCGCTACGCGTCCCAAGCCGCGCAGCAATCGGCGGCGCATAGCGACGGCATGGGCCTCTGGGAGCCGTTTATGCGACTCACCACGACGCGCGAGGGCGTGCCCTTCGTCCAGCTGACGTATTCGGGGGAACTTGCCAAGAACAACCAGGAGACATTTAGCGTGGATTCTTTCGACGGCGGACTGACCTGGAGCTCTCCACCGCGGTGTCTGCGCTGCCACACGCACACCGAGAATCTGCGCGACGGCATGCAGGGCATCGCGATCACTCGGGACATGGCGACGGGGCGCGAGGCTCTCGTCATGGTCTTCGAGACGACAAGGAGACGCCCGCATTTCAGCCTCGAGTACGTCGTCTCGTACGACGACGGCCAGACCTGGGGGGACCGCGGCGTGGTGTACGTCCCGCGGGGCCAGCACAGGAATGCCGGATCCCCGCAGATCGCGGTATGCAAGGGCGGGAAGCTGGCCGTCGTGTTTATGACCGATGAGGATGTTGAGGAGAAATCGTGGCCGCGGAATGCTGCTATTAAAGCCGTGTTCGCAGATGGCTTGAGTGGTGGCAGGATCCACTGGTCGGAGCACCCTGTCCTTGTCCATGCGGCACCAGCACATTGGCCTGGCGTGCTTTGTACCGCGGAGGACGAAGTCATGGCTGTATATGAACAGCACGGAAAGCCGTTGGGAAGACTGCTGCATGTGTCAGGCTAGAATAGTTGGATGTTTATATTTAATTTGTGCTTTGGGCCAGTACGCACTTCGCAAACTGTCTTGCACATAAAACCACACCTTACCTAGGTGTTGTGAAATAATCGGCTCTATTGTTGTCCAATAAAAGAGGCGTAATTCTAGTTAATCAAACTCAACAGAGTGAGCTCATCACTTAATACCTAAGTGATACCGGCCGATACTATATATATAGTAGGTATGTCTGCTTGGAGGGTTTATAATTCATTCTGCAGATCAAATGCACTTAAATGCCGCTTAAACCACACAGGATAATGAACAAGGGGGACTGAGAAAGGTTGTGCTAGAAAGCTAGAGTTGGGTATCATTGGTCTCGTCAAACGACATATAAATACATATGCTAGTAATATCTAAGCCTCGCTTATGTCTTCACGATAAACTCTTCTAAGCTCAAACAGTACTTCGACGGTGATCAAAGCAATGATGATCCACTCTAGCCTATGGCCATACTTCTCGCTGATCATCTCCCGAAGAACACTCACGTTCTCGTTTGCGTAATCGATTCGCTTGTTGAGGATCTCGATACGTCGGCGAACAGACAGCGCAGCGCCAATCTGGTTGTAGTACTCTTCCAGCATAGATTCTGACTCCCAAAACATATCTGGAAGCTCTTCAGTGATATCAGAGTAGTGGTTTAGCTGTGACCGCAAATTTAGTAGTTGGCCCGTCATTTTCAAGATGGACGATCGCTTCAGTTTGCTTTGTGACCCTGCCGCGAGCACATTCAGTGTTGCTTTCGACTCTTGAAGAAGATATTCAAGATCCGTCTCTAGCACTGCTAGTTTTGGACTCCTTGCAAGCCCACTCGAGAAAGCAACCTTAGCCAGGGTTGTATCTACTCTATTGTTCTCCAAGTCTTGGGCTTTTGTGCCGAGGATGACGACCTCTCCCTTCATGAAACTATTCTCTCGGGTCTCATCAGGAGTGAACTCGAGCCTCTCCATTTCGGCGCGGTCTAAATGCGGGAAGCTCGCAGCTCGAATTAGATGTTTCGACGCAAGCTTCACGAGTACATCTTGGGGTACGGACCATGTCACCACGGTTCCCGAAGGAAAGACGAAGATATCCCCATTATTGACGCCCCTCGCATGTACGACCGCTTGGGTATCGAATTCGGTGCCATCCGGGTCTAACTCGAAGCCGTGGAAGCTAAGGATCTCTTGAACCTGCTCCATGTCAAAGGATTGGGCGACGCATATTGCGTGGATAGCTCGACTCGAGTCCGTCTCATCGTCTTCTGTGATTGCGGGGGTTGTAGGTTTCCTTGAGGTGCCTGTACGTTTAGAGGGTTTGGTTACGGAGCCCAATCGAAGACTCTTAGCCGCGGACGCTCGCACGGGTTTTCGTTTCAAGGAGGCGGAAAGCTTGGCTTGTTGAGGTGATTCTGTTTCCTTCAAAGCATCTTCAAATATTTCGGAGTTGTTAGCCCTCTCATCGGCAGCCAAAAGTTGATTTGACGTGAAGAAATTGCGTTTACGAGGCAAAGATGCGAGGGTGGTCTGGTGGAAATGTCGTAACGGCCGAGGAGCGAAGGCTCTGGTGTGTATCCCTCGAAGGGCAGGCGTGATCACCTTTTGCAAGGGGGATCGCATGGCTTCCATTCTGTGGCCATGTAGGCCGAGACAATTGAGGCCGAAAGCATGAGTGAATGATCCAACTTACAGAACCCACCTTTTGCCCAAAAACCCAGGGAGGTATTTAGTTACGATAAGCCACGATAAGAGATAAGTAGATACTAAAATCATCTATCGATAAGTAAACCCGGCAATTACCCCCCCTGTTATCACTATCGATTGCGATGGTACCTAGGTACTGCGGTATGAGATAGATATTTGTAGGTTCCTCAATTCTTGGCTGCAAGGTCGTAAATCAATAGGTCTTTCTTCTCGATTAGGTCTTCGCATTCTACAAACCACATATTGTCCATGGATAGATATAGGAAGAACTCTTGCTGTTAGATCAATCACAAAGATGACTCGGTGTTAGACGATATTCCAAGATGATTGGCCTCAGAATAGTAGAATACGAGTATGAAGCATGCCCATGACCCAATCTATAAGTCTATTTAGCTAACCTGCTATTAGTTCTTAATGTAAATTATATGGTGCCCTCCTCTGAACCTGCATGGCGCGAATTATATACCCGACTTGGAAACAAACATGCGAAAACCGTTAGCAAGGAATGGGATAGGGCTTTTGTCATCGAAACAGGCCTGGAGTCAGACACTATCCCGAATAACGAGCGCGAAGCCACACCACTTTCCCCGACTCCGTGTTTCTCCGACTAGAATCCTAGCACTGCGCCTAAGGAGTTGGAATGAAGACCAGAAGAAGAAATATCGTGGCCCTTTCCGGTTCGCAGCCAATTTGCGAAGTGGACGCCTCCCAGTCCTTACCCTACAGAGATGGCTGTTGAGGCAAGATCTGTCGTCGGAAGTACATTTAGCTACATCTATAGCCGCGAAAACACAAGCCGATTGGAGCGATACTTTCAACAACCTGGCTGGGAGGGGTTGGTCGAGGGAGCAGCTTGATCATTGGGTATGGATACTCTCGGGAGAGAGCGGGGATGTTCGTGTGCAGCGCCTTATTTCTACCGATGACCCTAAGCCTGTATTTCTCCTGCTACTTCTTCTCCGAAGCGATGAGACATTTCGAAAAGCCGAGACTCTGCCTTCCCTAATTCAGTATGTTTCAAAGCATCATATTGCCGCAACGGGCATATCAGCCGACGCTCAGGTCAACCCAAGGCAGATACTGACCGTATCTCAATTCCTAATTCTGATGCGCCGCCTTGTGCGCCATGTCCAGAAAGTCCATCCCCTATCTATCGTGACTGTTGCTCGTCTGGTGGCACACTATATCGAATCTATTCCGAACGATCCGCATCATAGGCATCATCGAACCGACTATTACGATCAATGTGCTATCTATAACGCCGCACTCTTTTGCTTGAAGAGGCCCGCGTCCGATCAACCTCTTGCTAATATGGAATTCAATTGGAGGGCACAAAAAGTCCTTTTGACCATGTCAGATGGTCTAGAAAAGTCGTTGATAATCAACAAGGCAAGCTACCAGGCCATTCGACAGGTGCTCGTTGGATTGAAGAAGTCAGGTGAGGAGAGGGCCGTCGCTTTGCGGTATGCTAGATCGTGGCCGCCATACAGACAAGATTTTGATGGGAGAGATACCAAGCGGACCGCCGAAGACGACAGGTCGCGCAGTGTAAAGGTCGGAGTTCTGATGCAAGAAGCTGGCTATCCGGAAAACCACTACGATCGGGCGTTAGGTGCCTTGGGCGGGATGAGCGAGGGTTCACCTACAATACAGACCCGCAGTCTTCCGCCTAGGCATTGGACAGATGAGGTGGAAGATTCGAATCTCTATTCCAGCTGGGCTATGAGCGTTAGGGCCACTCGTAATGCCCAAGAGGCCTGGAGAGCCTTTGGCAAGTTCGCTGAAAAGACTGGACTAGCCCCTACTCTCCAAGTCTATAACGAAATGTTTATTAAACTCCAAGCGGCCCCTGTGGACCCCGACTCCAGCTCCGATCTGTTACCTGGGGACTCTAGAGAGACATTTCCGGTACACGATGCCAATTATAGCCAGTATGAACTGGCCCGGCTAGCTCCTCCGACGGTATCCGAATTGTACTCCGAAATGATCAATCGTGGTATTAAGCCAAGGGGTCATGGCCTCCATCACCTTATTATCCATGCGAGGTCTATTCACGAAGGACTTCGCTATCTCCAGGATAGTGGCATTCCCTCTCATGTTATTAAATCTATCGCCATTTTCAAACTTCCATCCTCTCAAGCGCTTCGGCAAATACCGCTTCTATGCTTTAGCAGCTATATTCAACTTCTCTGCAGGCTACAGCCTACTCGCCAAGGGCATGATAGGCTTTTCAGTGACGAGCTCTATCGAATACATCATGCTATCAAGCTCGTTTCGATGAGGCTTGCCCCAAGGACAACTGAAGGTGCGACTTTTCGGCCCCCTTGGCATGCGATATTACGAGCATTGGCACGCCCTCATATAGCTGTTAAGGACGGACCCGCCGTAGAAAACGATCTAGAAGCACTGAATTTGTTCTTAGAAACTTTTCAGGCTGCACGCAGCCGCATAGGCGTTGATTCTGAATTGTTCATACTTCTTTGCCGTGTCATCCAGAAGGCAGCACTATCGAGGCTTAGCTCACTATCGGAAATGGAGCGTATCGAAGCCCCCTTAATACCACATACAGAGGATCTACTCAACTTGACTACTTCGACGTTTTCTCAATTAACAACACCAATTGTTGAAAAAACGCCGACATCCTTGCCAATACCTAATTTTCAGTTTCCATTAGGTCCACCTCATCTCCATGCATACATGCGGGCTCTTGGCCTCCTAGAAGCTAAAGATGAAATGGTCAAGCTAGTTTTTTGGATGATCGATAATTATGGATATCTAAACCAGGAAGCTAATCGTTTGAGTTCTCGTGGCCACGCGATGATCGCTAAGACTCTTTGCGCGTTTCACTCGTTTGCCGGTCCGGCGCTGGAAGAGGATGAACAACAGGAACTAACTAAATGTATGGACCGCCTCGTCGCAAATGGGGGAAATTGGAGATGGCCAACATCGGAAGAAGTTGAACACTACGCCGGTGCGGATGCGCGTAGTGGCTCCGAAACACTTCGCCATAGAATAATGGCCCGCTCGTATCTAAACTCTATGCGTGATGACGACCAGCTCGAGGAGGTAGCTGCATGTATATAACCTGTATTTATGTAGTATAAAAATGAAGATACCCCTAGAATTAGAATTTCAAACCTATCTCTAATGCCTAATTATTCTCATGACTTATCACCATGCTATTGCCCATGATTACTTGATGTTCTAGCTAGTCCAAGTTTCCTGTGTCTTGGCCGCTTACGAATCTCTATATCCGCGAAGTCCGACCCGGTTTACCTAACGATGCACGGGCTATTGTGTACACCACTACGTAGACTCTATGACACCGCGGAGCCGGTCGGTAATCCCAAAGGATGGCCAACATGGATTGGGCGCCGCAGGGCCAAGGAAGACATACAGCCCGTGCAAGGGTAGTATTCAGTGGACAATACCACCCTTCCCCTAGTTAACATGTTCTACTCAGTAGATCTGCTACATAGAGGAGCGGTATAGCTGTAAGCGCTATGCGGTTACGTTATGCCTGTAGCTGTGATGGTGGCCCTCTCCCAAGACGAAGCGACAAGCCGCCTCTACACGCGGTAGCGCTGATACACTAGATGCTGTCAGGGAATAATGTAGCAGCAGGGTAGAAGCTACCCCGTCACAATCGAAGGGAGCTGGAGGCGAGGTTTTCTATACAATGGCTATTACATTTTTCTCATTGACATATTTCGTCGGGATCCCCTCCTAACAAATATCTTATAGGAAATCCATTTCTGTTACTAGATCTCCTGCGCCTGGGCCCGAAATTCTTCCAAGCTGGGGACTCATAAAAGTCCAAGATCCGACGACGTTGCTCCTAAGCATGCTATACCGTGCACTGTCAAGCATTTGAGAATAGTATATAGTTCGAGTCTAAACTTAATGTTTCAAAATCGCCCTTTCCATGGTCGGATGAGAATGTTGAAAGTGGAGTGGCCGGACATATCCAGGTATTTCTGAGCTCTGGGGAAAATGAAGATAGCATCTTCGCTGTGCTCATTAAGGTGTAGAAAATTTTAGTGAGGAATGCTGCCTTCCTCCCATGAGTACTAATGCTAATAGCTTCGTAGGCATTCGATTGTCTCCTTGCCTGGCCGTATTACAGATGTGCGATTTAGAGTCTATGTGTGGTGCTCGAAGCTGGAAATTAGGGAACGAATCTATTCGAATACCAGTGAGAACTTCAGGCTATTACAAATAATGATGAAGGATTGGCAGTCTGCGTTCGTATAGGCATAGGAACCCTCACTTCTCCACGTACAAAAGATATAAGTTGACAGCTAATTGTAAAGTGTATATACCCACTACCTGTATACTTTAGATAGCAAGCGTGCTATCGTAGTTGATGAAGATTTCTCGGGAGAAATTCGTTTATTCCACTGGTGATGCTTGTTGGTCGATCCTTGAGGTTTTTCTCTACTTAGATAATTAAGTATGGTCCTCCGGGGATGGGTTCTCTGGCGAGCCTGCGTCTATTGAATATGATGATGGGAGGTCGATATCCACAATCCGGGGCGGGTTGATCGGAACACTGTGAGTTACGCCTTTTACTGCGGCATTAACAAACACTGTATGCTGGCCTAGCTCTAGAGCATTGCCGTCCTCATGGCAGCAGCTCGTCGCACAATACCCTTGTTGAGTGTATTGTGCCACTTGATAAAGCTTCTTAGCCCTTGTGTGTGGCCTGTCAGACCACTTCGGCGTGATGCGGTAAAGTGTGTCAATGGTTATCGAACGATCGTTATCAATATCGGTGACATAAGGAGGGTTTTCGGTGCTATACCATCTCCACGCGACGAGCTTTGCTCCCCAGTCTTCATGGATATGACCAAAGCAATGGAGCCGAGGTCGAGCTCTTGCAACACCCTCAAAAAGATCTGCACACCCGGCCCTTCCTCGATAGGTGCGATCCATAATTCCTAGTGGCGGGCCGTGAGTTGTGACAATATCGGTATCCGCTCCAATAGCGAATTCATGGCCAGTATCGGGATGATACTGGAAGGCATTTCCGCCACCCTCCGAGGGCGTGCACGGGCTGGTGTAAACAGTCAAGAATGCGCCATTGTGCAGGTTGAATTTATGAGTGCCTTCGTTAAGGAAGGTAATTCCAGGGGCTTCATCGAATAGTTGTCTTACTTTGCTGTAATTTTCGTACTTTCTCCGAATAAGCTCTATCTCTGGCGGCTCAGGGGCTTCGTTAATCCTTCGCCGAAGGGAGATATTATCCAGGCTGAAGTCGTGATTTCCAGCTATTACTAACTTAAGCGGTGCATCAAGGTCTTTCAATAACTGTATTGTCCGACGATATTCGTGCAGCTTGAACTTGTCGGTTAGGTCGCCACAGTGAATAACTATGTCCGCTTTGAGCTCGGGTGTGACCTTGAACACTTCTCCGTGCGTGTCGGAGATTATTAAAATCCTAGTCTTGACAGTCACCCTGGTAACACATCTCCTGTTGCTGAATCGTGATTAATTGTGGTTATTGTATAAGAAGAGTTGTACTTGTTGAATAAGAGGTATTGTAGCTAGCAAGAAACGTGTATGAAAAGGGAGAGCTGAGGAGAGATAATGAGAAAGGAATAATCCTAAAATATCCTGATGACGCGTATCCGGTAGGTTTCCCTTGATTAAGGTTCTATGAATTTAACCTTTGTCACAGCAACATTCAACTATAATTTGATAGATAGGATGTTTACCTAGGTAGCTTAATCAAATCTGTACCTATTTACAGGAATATGAAACTGACATTCCTGCGAGGCTTTAGGTAAAGAGATACACTGCCACGATCTCAAGATGCGAACAAAGAGAATTCCCTGTGTATAATAGTAACGTGACTATGAGGGTATCCTAGAAACCTCGCGCATCAATGAATGTCATATTCTTACCTATACTAGCGTCCTGACATACATGGACTAAGAATGACTTTATAGCGGGTTTTTTTGCGTAAAAGTGTTGTCATGCGAGATAATTTCTGCATAAGGTGCCGGGTATACAAAAACAATGCGAGTCTTGCTCTCCTATAACGAATCCATTAAGGTCTTCTGTTATAGGTGAAGCTCCCGTACCAACCATCATCAGGCGGCTACTACTCCCACCAAGACTATCTCAGATCCTACTCTTCTATATAATTTGAACCAATTATCATCTTTCAAAAAGTCTCTACTAATAGTTATACTATAGCTACACGGGGTGCCTATCTCGAAGTGTTCGAGTTTCGTGATCGGAAACAAACAGACTATGTCAAGAGCAAAAAGAAACTGGCCAGGAAGGAATTATCTCCGTAGTCTATGAGCATGCGATGTATTTAAAGATCTACTATAATGCAGACCTTTAGTGCAACAGCCTCTGGAAGCTAATTTAGGTTTATTACAGTAAATACACGTTTGGCAGGTTTTCGAATCGTATTTATTTTATGAGTTATCAGCATCATATATGCCTTTACCCTAATAAGCCTGCATTTATTTATCTACAATACAACCTCGCCGAGAGAGGGTGTCCCTAGGATAACATAATATATTATAATAGGCAATATCTACTTACCAAGAAAATGCTAGCAGAAGCAAAGCATTGCATTGTAATTGTTGGTAGGGGCTATAACTGCGGCCGGGCAGCACAATGAGCCTAGCGATAAATTTATAGTCTAGTAATAATTGAATTTTCTGACAATAAGTTGTTAGTACGTTAAGCAATTATCAAGGCTGCAAGATCTGATCGTGTAAAAGTTGGGCTTCTGTACATGGGGCTTCCCTGAGGCTGGCATAAGGCTTTCTGAACCAACCCCCCAACCTCTATATCAAGTGTTACTTCTATCTCAGCTTCCATATCGGCATGGGGACTGGCTAGAGCTGGCTTTGGTCTTCAATGTGCGTCCGATGCCTCGGGCTTTAAATTCAGCTACTCAGCGCTTGCTTCAACCGGAGTGCATGCCTAGCCTGAAATGAATAGTAAGGCAAGCCGGCCTTGCTAGACTTCAAGGCTTAATAATGCATTGTACACTGACGTAATATTTACGCCTCTTCCTATATTTTGGCGTACAAGTGGATATGTACCGTTAATTCCGACTCACGGAATTAATAGCATTGTGTTTTCTGTGAGACAAACCATCCGAATAGGTCCCGAAGGGACTTTTACTAGTTTAGAAGATGCTTTGTGATTCGAATTTATTGTCCAATCAAGCTTGCAGCCACTCCAATGGCTTGATTGAATAACTTTGTGTAGGCTTATACGCTGTCATGGTTAATTGATTAGACCTAATCTCAGTTATAAACCGTTTGTCATGACTCAAGTATAGGGAGTGATAAATATTCGTTGTTACGCAAGGGGTCTAATCCAATACTAACTGAATCCTTTCGCTTATGTACACAACATCTTCTTTGTCCCAGGCTAGAAGGTGTGACAGCCCTACTTGCTCCTACATCAAATTCACGAGGGTTGAACCCCACCACGCCACATACCACCGGGAACATATATTGGTGTGCTTGATGATAGGATCGTATCTCTTGACCTATAGATAATCGGGCCGCTTACGCGCCAACAGAGGTGATATGTTCCGATCTAGACAGCTGAATACATGGACACTTGAACCCAGAGCGTGACTTCGTATGCCATCCATTTAATGAGAAATGACCATATTGCGGTACATTTAAAACTATATATTATATATCTACCTCGAGAGCGCGGATTCCACAGGCATGAACCCATTCTCGTAGTTCATACTTCTTCATCTCTCTATTTTCTGATCTAGTCATGTTCACCCTTGACCCTCAACTGACGCCTGATATGTCACTAGACGGCTCTTCTCCCCCAGTCATCCACATTTCCCGCGAAGCTCGACGTTCACCCAGTGTCAATGATGTCTATAGCGCAGCTTTGGACGAGTATGGGCCAATCATTGTCGTCCCTAGGCATGGCCGGAACGAATACGTCATTGATCATAGATACGCCCATGAAGTTCTCACAGACACTGAGAACTATAGCTTCTCGAAGGCAGTGTTTGTGTTGCTGCATTTCGGCTTCCTGGTATTGTTCGATAATGGAACCTTCATCGATGATATTGATGGCTTGACCGAAAGAAACGTTCAGCCTCGGATGAATTCCATCATAAGCCAAATATTCCCCGTTTTCCAGGAATACTTCGATAGAATGGATGATGAGATACGAGATCTTACAACTGACCAGAAATCTATTGAATTCCCTGACGTCTTCCGTCAAATACAGCTCGCTATAGCTCATGCTATGGTTGTCATGATTCTCGGACAGGAACACGCCTCCTCTCGAACTGCGAGCTCATTCGCTGATGTTGCGGTCGCAATGGCTAGTATGGCCGGCTTGCGCGAGAACACCGATGAGTGGGCGATGGTTCCATGGTTGTGGGTTTTGTGGAACGCATTTCGTGCCGTCTTCTTCACTATAATACCAAAATTATTCTTCTTAATTACGCCGATGCTGTGGCGAGCTCGTCAAGCTCACCTTGACAATGGCCTTACGGCACGACACGGCGGTTTCGTCCCGCTTTTTGATACTCTGCTCACGACACACTACAATGGTAAATTAGGTCTGTTCGCTATATTAGGGTTTTTCCGCTGCATTATCCTTTGCGCGGGCATCATTTTTGCATCAGTCCATCAGACAACGGTCGCCAGCTCTTGGATGCTGGTTAAGCTGGCGGAAAAGCAGGGCGAATACCTGCCCGCGATCCGTCGGGAATGGGAGTCGATTAACCCTTCTGGCGAGAACCTCGATGTCAAAAAACTAAGCCAGCTTACCCTCCTTGACTCCTTCATCCGCGGGGTTTTTCGCACTAAGGGTGATACTTGGGGTACACTGAGACAAACAACAAGGCCTGTTCGTGTTGGGCCATACGTGCTACCAAAAGGTGCCATGTGCTTTGTTCTCGCCTCACGGGTCCACCGGCATCCTGATAATTACAGGACAACTGGCGAGGTGTTCGACGGTTTCCAATGCGCGAAAAAAGCGAGACCAGCTGTCCAGACAAGCGCAGATTTCTTAACTTTCGGGGTGGGAAGATGGGCTTGTCCTGGACGCCAGCTGGCAATCCATGAGATCAAGATTGTGCTTTACATGTTCTTCACGAAATTCGACGTCAAACTCAAGGATAACACCTTTCGCATTATTGACCTAATCAATACTAATTCTATAGCGCCGGAAGCTACCCTGCTGCTAGGGTGTAGACAGGGAGATGCTAGCTTGGCCACGGCAGCCTGAACTCGCTTGATCTACGAAGTGATATGTTAAGAAAGATGTCTAGTCTCTTTTTTCCGAGTTTGATGAATGTGGTTTGGTAAAGTAACCTACTATGCGAGCTCTCCCCTTATGTGGTTACTGAACGAATAGGTCCATCTCTTATTTCCTGTTTGATACGCACTCTGTTCACTTCTCTATTATAGCCCGTACCCTAACTACGCCCCTGTTTACGTGGTTACTTGTTGAGGCTCTTTCAGAATCATTAGCCTACATCAATAGCACAACGTAGGGTTATCTCCAACATCTTGTCTGAAGCGCTAATGGTAAAATAGCTAGTATTTATTTATAAACTTATGGTTTGAAAGCTCTTACTTCTTTCCATATAAATTTCCGGCTCGTCACCTAGAATACAATGTAGATTGAACGCCAATATGATATGAAAATTAATGGCCTTCAAACTCTCTTGGATGATAAAGAGGATAGTGAGTGATCTAGAGGACGAACCCGGGAATGAAAGGGTTTATACAGACAACTTCTGCGACAACCCGGAGTTGTGCGAAGAGGCATAGTTATGAGAGCATTAACTCCACGCCCGCAGAACCTCTGCTTGAGTGATTGTTGTCTCTAGATGGGGTGGACAAGGGTGAGAAAGTTATTCCCTACAGGAACGCACAAGATCTATCAACCCGATGTGTTGAACGTATACAAGTACTCCTGGCCCATTATGATATTATTGGGGATTGTTCTCCCCGCCACAAGCTAATGATATGCTCATAATGTAAGTTAATCAAAGCCTCGGTCGTGCTTAGAGGAGCTGAATGAAGTAACATGAAAACTACCCTAATATGAGATGAGACCATCAGATATAAGATAACCTCACTAGCCACGGGCCGGGCGGCTGCGGGCCACTTACACTTATCGGCACTATAGGGTAGTTTCCATATAAATCTGTTATTAC
>MU377193.1:0-64104 GCA_022495195.1 Xylaria digitata
ATAAAAAACATACTTAAAAATATTACTTAAAGTAATATTTAAATATAAGTTTAATATATTTAAAAAACAATTAAATATATTTAAACCGGTATAACAGTTAGTTATTTTTTTAAATCCGATTAATTTATAAATTAAATTAAAATCGGAATTAATAAAAGATATTATAACCCCCATAAATGTTGTTTAAGAATTTAAAGTCCATATATTAAAAAATAATAAAAAAACTTTTATTATTTTTAATATTATTTTTTAATTTGTTATTAAAAGCTAATAAAGCGGTTTAAAAATGCGATTAAAATAAAGATTTTATAATTTCTCGATTTATAATAAAATCCTTATAAACTATTAGTATTATAAAATAAAACAATTATTAAAAAAATAAACATACGGTTTAAAAAAATGAATTAAATTTTAAAACGAGTTAAAATTAATAATATTAAACAATAAATTATTATTAATAATATCTTTAATATTAGTATTAAGTATAGTATTATTTCGAGGTCGTTTTTAAGTTTATAAATTAAAAAAATCGCGGAAAAGTTATATAACTTCGTTTTCTATATTTAAAATTAGTTATTAATTAAATAAATATATAAATAAATAAATCAACTTAATTTTTTTCTTTGTATTTTCGCTTTCTTTATTATAAGCAATAAAATGGTGTTTTTTTTTATAATATTTAATAAAATTCGATAATTTAAAACTTTTAACTTTAATAGTTAACAAATAATTACAATTAAAAATAATTAGCTATTTGTTTTTTAAAAATAAAAAATATATAACAAAAATAAACTTATGTAGTATATTGTACTAGCATTTTTTGTTCTTTTTTTGGTTTTATAAGTAATGAAGTTCGAATAAATAACTTTTTTTTGTTGTTTAATTTAAAAAAAAGGTTATTATAATCTTTTAAATTAAACAAACTTTTAGTATTTATTTCGGTATTGTTTTTATTATTAAATAAATTAATTAATTTATTATTCGAATTAACTTTTTTATTTAAAAATAAGTTTGTTAAATTGCTGTTATAATCAAAAAAAAATCCATTATTATTATGTATTTATATAAATAATAAAAGTAAAATATTTTTATAATATAAAATAAAGGTAATATAATATTATATTTAATATAAATATAAAAAAAAAAGGTTTAACGTAATTAATAAGCAAGTGTTACAAACAAGCAAACGCTACACTAAACTAAACTAATATAATTATTATTGCAATAATTTAACTATAACGTTTAAAATTAATTTTATTTATTTAGAACTATTTTTTTTAAACGTATTTATATTAATTTTATAAGTACGTGCATTATAATTAGTATTATTATATTATTTACAGCGCTATTGCTTTGCTTAAACATTTTTAATAACAATATAATTTTTGTTTTTTTTTTTTATATTAGCTTTTGCTTTTTTTTTAAGCTATAAAATTTTAACTTTTTTATAAAATAAATAACTTTTTTTAGTAAACATATATTTTTTTAGCTTTACAGCGCTTACTTAAAATATAATTAGCTTTATAAAAGTTTTAAACTTTTGCTTAAAATAATGCGGCCTAATACATTAATTTTTTAATCTTTTTTATAAGCTAATTAATTAAATAATAAATTAAAAACAGTAAGTTATTTTAATAATAAAAAATTTAGTTTTTAATATTGTTTTAATTAAATTATTAAATATTTTTAAAACTTATAATATAAATAGTTTAAAAACTAATTTAACATTTAATTTTAAAAGTATAAAATTTGGACTTAAAAGCATAAAGCTAGTTTTTTAAAAGCTGTTTTAAATATTTTTAAAAATAAAAACCTTTAAAAAAGCAGCAAAAAAAGCAAAAAAAAAGTTAGTTTTAATAATATAAATAATATGCTTATATATTATATTTTTAATTTGCTAGCTATACGCTTGCTTTAATAAATTAAAACAACTAATATTAAAAAGCTAAAAAAGTAAAATAAATAAAAAAGCATATATAAAATAATAATTTTATTATTTTTGCAATAAAGTTTAAATTTAGTTAAATAATAGCTTTTATAGCTATTAAAAATAAAAAAACAATAAACTTTAATTAAATAGCTTTTAATATGTTTATTAAAATGCTAAATTTATTTAAAACTTTGTTTATTTGTTGTTTAACTATTGTTGCTAATAATAATATACTAATTTTTTAATAATTAACTGTTTTAATATTAAAAAAATAAATAATATTTATTAGCAACAATAATAAATAGCAAAACTGCTTATTTTTAAAAATTAACGCTTTAAATTATTATAATTTATTTTTAATTATTTTGCTAAGCTATTTTAAGCTTTTTATACTTTTTAGCGCTTATAACTACTATTGTTATTAAAATAACGCTTATTATAAAGCTTGTTTTATTAAAGTTGTAAATATTTGCTTTATTAATACTATATTTAGCAATTATATTTTGTACAAACTAAAACTATGCGTTTAATACGCCTAGATTTTTATATTAAGCTTTTTAATAATTATATTTGCAATTAAAACGCGTTTAAAGCTTTAGTTGTTGTTTTATAAAGTTAAAAGCTTATTGTTTGCTAATAAGTAGCGCGTTACAGTTGCAAAATAATTAATTAGCTATATTTTTTATATTATTTAATTTAAAAAAAAATAAACGTATATTTAAGTTTAATATATACTAAACTATTAACGTGGTTTATAAGCGAGTCGCTTATTTAAGCAAGTTACCCACTTAGCTTGGCAGTATTTCTTTTATACATTCCGTATACAAAAAGTACTTTTGCTAATAAGGCTATAACTTTACTAATATAACTTTAATAAGCTTTGGACCTTTTTTATTATAAATTTAACTAAAAAAAAAAATATAAGTTACTACTTTATTTTTTTATATTATTTAACCTTTATAGTTAAACGTAAAATTACGTTAAATTTTAATATAATTTTTTATTTAACTATAAAGGTTAAATAATATAAAAAAATAAAGTAGTAACCTATATTTTTTTTTTTAGTTAAATTTATAATAAAAAAGGTCCAAAGCTTATCAAAGTTATATTAGTAAAGTTATAGCTTTATCGTTATTTTTACGCACGGACAAATTTTGTATAAGAATTTCCTTATAGGGTAGGTGCTAAAAAACCGGGCGACTCGTTTAAATGGGCAACTCGCTTATAAACCACGTTATATATTTTTTTAAATTTATAAGTTTATACAAATTTAGCATAATATTGTATTATAAAAGCTAACTACGTTGCTGCTAACAAAAAGTATTATAATCGATTTTATAAATAATAGCAGCAGTTTTAACACTTAAAATTAAGTTTAAATTTATAGGTTAATTAGCTAAAATTATTTAATTTTTTAATTTTTTTTACTTTTATATAACATTGCGTTGTTATAAAAAAAACATAGGTTTAAAATAAAAATTATGCTAGTTAAGTTTAGTATAGCGCTTGCTTGTTTGTAGCACTTGCTTATTAATTACGTTAAATAAAAAAATATAATATATTTATATTAAAATACTAGTTTTAATTTATTTCGATTTGTTTTAATTAATTAATAATAAATTATAAGTAATCTTTTATTTATTTTTATTTATTTTCTATATTTATAATTATAAAATATTCTAAAATTTTATTAAATAATTAATTATTTTTTATTTAAATATATATTAATAAGCATTAATAATAAAAAATAACGCATTTTTTACTTAAACAGGTTACTTAATCAACTAGGTTACCCAGATTTTATATAAAAGCTTTAATATTTAAACCTTAATAACTTTACTAATTTTAAGTGTATAATAAAATAAAATATATTATTAAATTCATAATTAAACAAAAAATCTAGTAATATTTTTATTTATTTTATAGCTAATTTATTAAGCAAGTTATTAAATAATACGCTAATATAACGCTAAATAAAAATTATTTTAGCGTTTACTTTAACAAATTGCTTAATAACTTATTAAATAAAATAGCTATAAATAATAAAAATATACTATAGAATTCCTTTTTTAGTTATAAATCTAATAGTGTAATTTATTTTATTATAAAACTAAAACTTGTAAAGTTATTAAATAGTTACATAATAAAACACAAACAATTTTTGTATAGGTTTAAGGGTGACCCGTTTAAGTAAGAAATATGTTATTTTAAAATTTTATTAAATAATCGATTACTTTTTATTTAAATATTAATATAAAAAAAATTATAAATACTACAGTAGTATTAGTATTTAAAAATTAGTACTAATATTAGTATTACTTTAGTTATACTACCTTATAATACTAATACTAAGGACTAATTTTGCAACTTTAGCTAAAAGCTTATAATAATAACGTTTTATAATTTTATAAAACTAAAATACTTTTTTTAATTATTTAGTTATTTATATGTTAAACTTTTTTTTTAATAAGTTTTTTAACATATTTTATTTTTTTTATGTTTTTTTTATAGTTTTTACTGTTTTTAAATGTTTTTAATATTTATAAAGTTAAACTGCTGTAAAAAAAATTTTTTTTTTTTTTTTTAAAAAAAAGCTTTAGTTAAGCTATTAACAATTATATTGTTTATAAAAATATATTTAACTTTAAAAGTTTTATTAAAAACTTTTTAACGTAGCTAATAATTATAAATATTAATATAATATAGCTTTATATATAATATAACAATGTTTTTAATTATTAAACTAATAGTTTTTTAACTAATTAGCTAATAAACATAAATTTTTTAGCTGCTTAAGCTAGCGCAAATAATTTAGCTTTAATAATTAATATAATTATAATATTTTGTTTATTAGCTTTTTATTTAATAATATTTTTAAAAAGCTTTATTATATAAGCTTATAAGCTTTTATTGTTAATAATATTATTTGCAAATAAAAAATTGTTAACAATTATAAAATTATTTTTATTTTTAAATTAAAAAACATAATATTAAGTAGTTGTAAAATAATTAAGTAAGCAATTAATAAAGCTATAATAGTTTAGTTTAAAATTTAAGTTAAAACAAAATAGCTATAAAGCTTTAAAAACAATGTTTAGCTAAATAATTATTGCTTTATATATAATTAAGCTTATTTTTTTTAATAGCTATAAATTTTTTGTTTAATAGTTATTTAATTATAAAAGTTTAGCTTTTTTGCTTTTATAAATATATATGCTTTATTAAATAAGCTTTGTACAATATTATACGTTAAACATACGCGTAAAATAAAATATAATTTATTGTATTATATTTATTTATATATCTTTTTAAAAAGAAAAAAAGTTTTATATAAAGCAAAGTTTTTACTTTAAGTAAAAACTTTTATTAGCGTACAAGTTAAAACAATAAAAAAAATTAAGTGCGCACATATTAATAACTTTATATATAATAATAACTTTATATATGTTTATACGTATAGTTATAACTAATATTAATTATTTTAACATTAGCTTTTTTTTTTTTAGTTGTAACTTATTATTATATAATAAATAAATAAAAAGTAAACTATTAAACAGCTGTACGTATATAGTTTGTATAATATTAAAAATAACTATTTAATTTTAATTAAGTTTTAAAAAAAAATAGTTAAATAACGTATTTTTTAATTAACTGGATTACTTAATTAACTAGATTACTTTTTGTACGCTTTGTATGCACATTTAAAAATAATTTAATAACTATTTATATAATTAATATTAGCTATTTAGATTTTGATTTATTAAATATTTTTATATTGTTTTAACAAGTTTGCGTATTATAACTAGGTTTGCTGCAAACTTTATAACGCTTAGCGCAAGTTTTTTTTTTTTTTATATAACGATTATTTTAACGATTTTTATAATTTATTTGTTTAGCAATGTTTTTTGCAGCTTGTAAATTTTTTGCTTTTTTTATAATAAGGAATTTTTTATTTTGTAATCAAGTTTTTTTTATACGACAGCGGCGGCTTAGCTAATAATTTGCTTTTTGAAAAGTTGTAACCTTTTTTTTTAATAACGCAAGATAGTGTATAACGTTGGTTATATTATGCGTAATTTGGCTTAACTTTTGTATAATAGCTGTAAGAGAGCTATTTTAATGCTATATAATTTTTTGTTTAATATATTAGAATAAAAAATTTGTTTTTGCAGGATTATTTGGAATAGTATAATAGTTAAGCAATTAAAAAAATAAAAATTTGATTTGCAGTATAATTGGACGATAATTTAGCTAATTAATAATATATTTTAAGTTGTATAGTAATAATTTTGCTTTTTTAAATTTTTTTTGTATGTTGTTTAGCGTTATTAATTTATTAAACGTATAAAAAAACGCAGTTAAAAAATCTTTTTTTTTAATATGTATAATATATGTTTATATTAAGTGTTTAATTTGTTTGCTGTACAACTGTTTTAAAGGATTAAAACAATTAATATTAAAAGGCTAAAAATAATAAAAGAAATAAAAAAGCATATAAAAAGTAATAATGTTGTTTTTTTTGCAATATAATTTAAATTTATACAAATAGTAGCTTTTGTAGCTATTAAGAATAAAAAAGCGGTAACGTTTTTTTATACAAAATTTTATATGTTAATTAAAGTATTTAATTTAATTTAAGCTTTGTTTATTAGTTGTTTAACTATTTTTTATTATATTAAAATAATAAATAGTTTTGCTTTGCTAAAATAATATAAAGTAAAATAATATAGCTGTATAACAAAATAGTTTAAATAATAATAAACTAGTTTAAATTGCTTAGTTAAGCAAATTGTAGTTTTTATACGTATTTAAACGTAGTTATAACAAAATTGGACGTAATTTTATTTATTGCAAACTTAGTTTTGTTAAAGTTATATATATATTTTTTTTTAAATCTTATTATTGTTTATTATTTTTTATATGAAAATAAATTAAACGTGGTATTCAATTAAATTTTTGTTTAAGATTTGCTAATAATTAATTTGTTAGTTAAAACAGGTTTAAAGCTTTAATATTTGTTATATAAAGTTTAATGTTTAATTTTTTTTTATAAAGCGTTTTTTGTAAAGTTTTAGCAGTTAATTAGCTATATTTTTAATATTGCAATGCTAAAGCAAAAACGATTGCGCAACTAAGTTAATTATATATTGTATAATAAAATTCTTTTTAAATTTGGTTAATTTGGATTTTAAAAGTAGTATTTTGTTTTTTGTTTTAAAACTATATGTTTATTAAACAAAAGTTATATAAAAAATATTATAAATTTTAGCAGCTTTTTATATAAACAAACGCAGGTTATTTTAGCAAGTTTGTAAAGCAAGCTATATGTTAGCTTTTTTATAAAGCTTAACTATTGTTGTTAAATAAAAAATAAAAAATTTTTTAAAACGCGTATAAAGCGTACGAAAAGTAATTTGGTTAATTGGGTGATCTGGTTAATTAAAGGATGCGTTAATTATTTTTTTAAATAAATTATAAAAAATATATTATAAAGCTGCAGTTTTAATTATATAGTTAGTTTAATTAGTTAAAAGTATAAATAATTAATTATAAAGCTGTTAGCTTTGTTTAAGCTAATTAAAAGTTTGTTTTTATACGTTAGCAAAGTTTACAATCTTGTTAGTTTATACAATTTTATTAGCTATTATATAAACAGTAAAGTTATATTTTAATTAAAAAATGTTTTTAGTTATATAAATAAGCTAATTATATAAAAAAAGCTAATTGTATAAAAAAAAGTTTAAATATAAATACTGCTAAAATTTTTAGCTGTTTTTTTTTTTTTGTACGTTTTATTTGCTTTTTCTTGTAAATATATATATTTATATATATACATTTATATAATAAATACTACTTATATATTTAACAATAATAGTTATGCGTTTATAATTATTAGCTAAATGCTTAGCTTTAATATTATACTGTTTTTAACAAATAATTTTAACAATTGTTAGCTTTTGCATTTGTTTTATGTTAATATATATATATTTTTGTTGTACGTTTATTATATAATATTGCTAATAGTTTTTAGCTTTTTATATATAATCTAAAAAAGTTTAATTTATTATAATGCTTTTAGTTAATATTTAAATTTAAGTTTTAGTTTACACACTGTTAAGTTTATTTATTATGTATATTATTTATTACAAAGTTATTTTTAAACTATTTTTATTTAGTTGTGCAGCATTGCTATTGTTGTTACAATTGTGTAAAATGCTTTAAAACATTATATTAATGCTATAAACTAAGATTCTAAGCTAAAAAAAAAAAAGAAAAAAAACAGCAAAGCTTACGATCTTTTAAAATTAAATATAATACTATTACCACTTTATAGGTTGTGGCCTGTGCGTTTTTTATTAGTATAATAGTTTAGTAATAGTTTATGTGTTACAATTGTTTTATATAAACAAAATGCTTATGCTAATTGTAATAGTTTTTTGTTTTATAAATATTATTAAATTATAAAGTTTTAAAATAAAGTTTATATAACATGTATTTAAAAATTATATAATGTTTATTATAATTATTATGTTTAAAAAAAAGTTAAAGTTAAAGTTTTTATAAAAAAAATAGTTATATAAATAAATAAAAAAATAAGTTAAGTTTACGTTGTTTTTTGTTTTTTTAAAGTTTTTTTTAAAGTTAATATATTTTTATACGTTGTTTTTATTATTACGCACTTTTTTTTTTATAATTGTTATAATTATATATAATTATTTAAGTTTTGTTTATATATGCTTTTATTTATATAAATAGCTAATTTGTTAATATAAAAGTTTTTAATGCTTAATTTAGCATTTTTTTTATAAACGTGTTAGCAAAATTATTTTTGTTATTAATTTATTATATTTTAAAGATTTTTTTTTTAATATAATATTTATTATTAAACACTTTTTTTACGTTATATTTAGTTTTACTTAATAATTATATAACAACTTTAAATTAAAATATAAAACTATTAAAATAAAAAATAAATTTATTGTGGTTATAATTTATAAAAGTGTTATATAAAAAGCAATAACGTTATTAAACTGTTAACTATATTATATAATTTATTAACAAGTATGCTTTTAATTATTTTTTTATACTTATTAAAGTTTTAATATATAATGTTTTTTTTTAATTTTAAAGCTTAAGTTTGCTTTTATTTAATTTTTAATACTTAATATAATAAAAAATTTGTTTATAAAAATAAATAGTTTTATATAATATAAATTTAATAATATAAAAATTAAGCTGTAGTTTAAGTTATTTATTTATTATTTAACTTTTTTATTTAAGTTTATAATATTGTTTAGCTTAAAATTTATTACTTAAGCTATAGTAATAAAATTGTACATTGTTTTTAGCTAGCAAATATTGTTAATATATACGCTTTTTACACGTTGTAAAATATATTGCTATGCAAAATCCTTTGTATAAAAGTTAACTAAGTTTAATTAGTTTGTTTAGCTTTTTTGCGTTAAAATAATATTACTTTTAAACAATAAAATAATTTGTTTGCTATTAAACTTTATAAAGTAGTTTAACTAAAATATTTTCTTTAGTTTTATATAAAACTTAGCTTGTTGCAGCTTATGTTTTTTTTTAGCTAAAAAATTAAGAGTTATAAAGCTAAACATGTTATTTGTTTAAAAACTAATAATATTAAAGTTGTACAATAGCTTTATTATAACTAAAAAACATAAGTTATAACATGTTATACAAGTAAACAGTTTGCATGGGTTAAACAGCCCGATTTTTATACTTTTGTACGCACTATTTTTTATTTTTATTTTTATTACTATTAATAATAGCGCATACTGCAAAAAAAGCAAACTTGTAGCTTGTATTATAAGCTTTTTAAAATAATTTAAAATTATTTTTTATTTTTGTAATAAAAATTTATAATGTTTTTTATATAACATTAAGCTATTAATAATATAATTATAAGCTAAAACAAAATTTATTTTTTTGTATAAAAATTAACTAACTTTTAAAAAAATACTATTAAATAATATATAATTAATTTAAATTTACAATTGTTTTTTTTTAATTAAACAGTATTAAAAATATAATTAATTAACTGTTATATATATATAACGCATTTTTTAATTAACCGGATTATTTAATTAACTAAATTATTTTTTATATGCTTTATACGCACATTTAAAAATAATTTAACAACTATTTATATAATTAACACTAGCTATTTAAATTTTAATTTATTAAACATTTTTATATTGTTTTAATAAGTTTGCGCATTATAATTAAGCTTGCTGCAAACTTTATAACGTTTAGCGCAAATTTTTTTTTTTTTTATATAACAACTACTTTAACAATTTTTACAATTTATTTATTTAGCAATATTTTTTACAGCTTATAAATTTTTTGCTTTTTTTATAATAAAAGATTTTTTATTTTGTAATTAAGTTTTTTTTATACAATAATAGCAGCTTAGCTAATAATTTGCTTTTTAAAAAGTTATAACTTTTTTTTTTAATAATATAAAACAGTATATAACGTTAGTTATATTACGCGTAATTTAGTTTAACTTTTATATAATAGCTATAAAAAAGCTATTTTAATGCTATACAATTTTTTGTTTAATATATTAAAATAAAAAATTTGTTTTTACAAAGTTATTTAAAATAATATAATAGTTAAACAATTAAAAAAATAAAAATTTAATTTACAACGTAATTAAATAATAATTTAACTAATTAATAACATATTTTAAGTTGTATAATAATAATTTTATTTTTTTAAATCTTTTTTATACGTTATTTAATGTTATTAATTTATTAAACGCGTAAAAAAACGCGGTTAAAAAATTTTTTTTTTTAATATATATAATATACGCTTATATTAAGTGTTTAATTTGTTTGTTATACAACCGTTTTAAAAAACTAAAACAATTAACATTAAAGAGCTAAAAAAAATAAAAAAAATAAAAAAGCATGCAAAAAATAATAATGTTATTTTTTTTGCAATATAACTTAAATTTATACAAATAATAACTTTTATAGCTATTAAAAATAAAAAAGCAGTAATACTTTTTTATACAAAATTTTATATATTAATTAAAATGTTTAATTTAATTTAAGCTTTGCTTATTAGTTATTTAGCTGTTTTTTATTATACTAACTTTTTAGTTGCTTAATAATTTAATATTTTTATATTAAAGTAATAAATAGTTTTGTTTTATTAAAATAATATAAAGTAAAATAATATAGCTATATAATAAAATAGTTTAAATAATAATAAACTAGTTTAAATTGCTTAGTTAAACAAATTATAGTTTTTATATATGTTTAAACATAATTATAACAAAATTAAACATAATTTTATTTATTACAAATTTAGTTTTATTAAAGTTATATATATATTTTTTTTTAAATTTTATTATTGTTTATTATTTTTTATATAAAAACAAACTAAACGCAATATTCGATCGGATTTTTGTTTAAAACTTGCTAATAATTAATTTGTTAGTTAAAACAGGTTTAAAGCTTTAATGTTTGTTATACAAAGTTTAATGTTTAATTCTTTTTTATAAAACGTTTTTTATTAAGTTTTAGCAGTTAATTAGCTATATTTTTAATATTGCAATGTTAAAACAAAAACAATTATGCAACTAAGTTAATTATATGTTATATAATAAATTTTTTTTTAAATTTGGTTAATTTAAACTTTAAAAATAATATTTTGTTTTTTGTTTTAAAACCATATGTTTATTAAACAAAAGTTGTATAAAAAACATTATAAATTTTAACAGCTTTTTATATAAATAAACGCAGGTTATTTTAAAAGCTTATAAAACGAGCTATATGTTAGCTTTTTTATAAAGCTTAACTATTGTTATTAAATAAAAAATAAAAGATTTTTTAAAACGTGTATAAAGCGTATAAAAAATAATTTAGTTAATTAAAAAATACGTTAACGTATTTAAAGTTAATATTAATTAAGTTTCGAACTTTATATAACAATAACTAAACTTTTAAACATGTTTTAATTAAAAAATTAATTATTAATAAGTTTTTTGCAAAAATTTTAACGCGTATTAAAAATAGTTTAGCTTTATATAAAATATAAAACAAAAATATAGTATAATAAAAAAAAATATTTATAACTTTAATAAAATTAGCTTTATTATAAACAAGCTATTATTTAAAATAATTATTATAACGCTTAATTAACATAAAAAACTAAAATTTAGCTATTAAAGTAATTATAATTAATTAAATATATTTTAAAATACTAATTTGTATAAATATATAGTTTTATTATATATTATTTTAGCAAGCAAAACTTATTTGTTGTTTTAATATATAAACAGCTAATTATTTAGCAATTAAAAAATTATAACTATTAAAAACGGCTAAAAAATAAACAAACAAATTTTAAATTAAATTAAACATTTTAATAAACATATAACTAGTTATATAATAAATAATTATTGCTTATTAATTTTTAACAGCTATAAAAGCTACTATTTTATAAAATTTAAGCTATATTATAAAAACTATAACATTATTATGTTTTATATGCTTGTTTACTTATTATATTAGCTTTAGCTTTTTAATATTAGTTGTTTTAACTTATTAAAATGCGCATATAACAAAAAAATTATTAATTTAATTTAAACTTATATTATTTATATTGTAAAAAAAGATTTTTTTGCTGCGTTTTATAAAGCGTATAAAGCTTTAAAAAAACTAAACTTGTTTTATATAACTTAAATTATGTAATTTTGCAGCTAAAAATTAAATTGCGAACTAAAACATTTTTGCAATTATTAAACAAGCTTTTGCTTGTTTAATATTTAAAAACTTTTTAAAACGTAATAAAAACATAACTACAAGCTTAATATATATAAAAAAAGTTATATAATATTAAAATAGTTTGCTAACTAATATTTTATTTATAATTAACTAAATTATAAAAAATATAACGCTGTTTATATATTAAGCTGTATTATTAAAAAAAAAATTATGATATTATAAAAAGCAAATAAAATGTTTAATTAATATTATTATACAAAAAAAAAAAACGTATATAAAAAAACAAATTATTTATTATATAAAAAAAAAGCAGCACGTTAACAACGTTATAAAACATATAATAAGCTTAAATATATTATGCATGTTAAAACAACATAAAATTATTTAATAAAAATAATTTTAATTAGTTTTAATTAATTTTTTACATTATAGTTAAATTACTTAAGTTATATATATAAAAATATAAAAACTAAACTGTTTAACTTATATAAACTGTTTATTTATATAATATGTTAATTATATATTAAATAGTTATATAATTTTATTTAATATAAAAATTAAGCTAGTAAGCTTAATTAATTTTATAATAATAAATATAATATAAATATATATATATATATTTATTTAAATTTAATAGTAATAACTTTTAATGTTTTTGCTAATAATATATACGTTTATATAAACAAACAAGCTTAAAATTAATTGTTTAATTATATTTAGTAACTTTTTAAACTAATTATAAAACGTTTTTAAATTTAGTTTTAATTAACGCATTTTATAAGCTAGTTTTATATACAAGCAAGTTTTACACTTTTTAAACTTTTTTATATAATTAACATTTTAACTTTATTATTTTAACTAATACTGCTTTAACTAATATTCTATTTATATAAAACAAATTAAATTAAATTTTTGCTTTAAAAACAATTTATATAAACTTTAACTTAAATATATAATGTGCAGCAAATATTTTTAATATACTTTTTTATATTTCATTTAACTAAAAAAACAAACGTAATATAAAACGCGCTATACTTTTATATACTTAAAAACGTATTAAATTTAAAAAACAATTAAATGTACAATATATAATTAACTTAGTTTTACAATTGTTTTTTTTTAAACATAGTGCTATTAAAAATATAGCAAATTAATTATTAAAACTATATAAAAAAGCTTGCGTTAAAAAAAATTAAACTTTAAACTTTATACAACAATAATTAAAGCTTAAAACGCGTTTTAACTGCTAAATTAATTACTAGCGTGTTTAAAACAAAAATTTAATTAAGTATTACGTTTAGTTTGCTTTTATACAACATATAATTAACAACTAAAAAATTTAAAAAAAATATATATATATAACTTTAATAAAACTACGTTTGTAATAAATAAAATTATAGTTAAAATAGTTATAACAACGTTTAAACAATTAAAAAAACTAAAAGCTATATAACAAAATAATTTAAAATAGTTTATTATTAAACAATTAAAAAATTATAACTATAAAAAATAGTTAAATAATAAACAAATAAAGTTAAAACTAAATTAAATATTTTAATAAATATATAAAACGTAGTATAAAAAGTGCTTTTTAACTATTAATTTTTAATAGCTATAAAAGCTATTATTTAACTATTTTTAAACTGTATTATAAAAAAATTTTATAATTACATTTTATATGCTAGTTTATTTGTTACACAAGCTTTAGTTTTTTAATGTTAAATGTTTTAATTTATTAAAACGGGCGTATAACAAAAAAATTAAATATTTAATATAAGCATATATATTATACGTTTTAAAAAAAAAAATTTTATTTGCGTTTTTTAAAACGTTTAATATATTAATAATAAAAGTAAATATTTAAAAAAGTTTTTAAAAAGCAAAATTAATATAGTACAATTTTAAATATATTATTTTTTAATTAAACTTTTATTGCTTAACGTTACTTACAAGTTAATAACGTACTACAAGTTAGTAACACATTTTTTACTAACCTTTCATTTTTCTACTTTATTTATATATTATTTTATAATAATATAATAGTTTAAAAATTTAAAAAAGCTGATTTGCAGCTAGCAATTTAAGCTAAAAAACGCAACTTTAAACTTTTTTTTTATAAGCTTGCTTATATTTACAACGTTTTTAACTATATATTAAAATAAAAAATTAATAGTAACGCGCTTTATTATATTATAAACATTATAAAACAAAATTTAATAATATTTAAAAAAAAAATTATTGCTAAACATATTTTTAAGCTAAATATACAAGCGTTTTTGCTTTAACTTTATTATGTTTAAAAAATAGCTAATATTTTTTAACGCGAATATAACGCGTTAAAAGTTAACGTTAATTAGGTTTTAAACTTTATATAATAATAACTTAACTTTTAAATGCGTTATAACTGCTAAATTAATTATTAGCAAGCTTTTAATAAAAATTTTGCAAATTATTATAAATAGTTTAGCTTTATAAAACGTATAATTAATAAATATAGTATATAAGTTAAAAATATTTACAACTTTAATAAAACAAAGTTTTTAATAAGCAAAATAATTATTAAAATAGTTATTACAAGCTTTAAAAAACGTAAACGCTTTTAACAAGCTAAGCCTAAAAATAAAAAATAAGTTATTATAAATTAAGCTATTAATTTTTAAAATTAAACAATGTTGTTATATATTATTTTTTTAAGCAAAATTTATTTTACGTTTTAATATTGCAATATTATTTTATTGCTAAATTAAGTTATAAACTTTTTAAATAATAGCTAAACTAATAATAATATAAGCGTTAATTAAGCAAAACATTTTAATAATTATATTTAAAGCTAATTTAAAAATAATTATTGCTTTTTAATTCTAAATAGTTATAAAAGCTATTATTTAATGCAATTTAAAAAATATTATTAGTTTAACAATATTATTACGCTTTATATGCTTGCTTATTTGTTATATAAACTTTAGCTTTTTAATTTAATTTTTTTTAATATTTTAAAACAGCATTATAATAAACATATTAAAAATTTAATGCAGCGCTATTAAACCTATATTAAAAAGCAAAACTTTTTTATAAGCTTTGCGCATATATTTATATATACATTTATTAAACAAAATATTTAATTAAGTTTTAAAGCAGCTAAAATTATGCTTTTAAATATAAATAAAGTTATATTTGCGTTAAATATTTAAAAAAACAAATAAAATATTTTTTTTAAATTTTAAATTACTATTTTAATTTTAGATTTTAAAAACGCTTATTATTATATTAAAAACTAAATAGCAATTAACTTTTATTAAAACTAAAATTAAAAATTATTTTTTAAGCTTGCTAATTAAAATTTTAGATTTTATTAATTTAATTGCAAAAGCTACGCAAAAGTTAATATATAAAAATATCTTTTTGCAGCAAAAAAACAAAAAGCTTTGCAAAACTAACTACATTTTAAGCAAACGTTATAAAATTAAAAACAAACAACTATAAAATAAAAAACCTTTTATTATAGCTAACGCCTAAGTTTTATAAGAATTTAAAAACAATAAAGTAATTAAATTAAATAATAAAACTAAAAGTAGTTGTTTAACAAAAAAAATATAAATAAGTTAATAACGCTGTAGCATTTATAATAAGCTTAAACATAATGCGCAAACTTATTAAATAAAAATAAAAACATTTAATAAAAAAGATTATAATTAATTTAATTAATTTATATATATTATAGTTAAGTTATTTAAGTTAGCGCATAAAAAGTGTTGAAAAGTGCGTTACTAACTTGTAATACGTTACTAATTTATAAGTAACGTTATTTTATTTGCAAATTAATAATTAATTATTTTAAATAATTTAATTAAAGCTAAATTTTAAGCTTAATATATTTAAAAACAAGTTATATAATATATAAATAGCTTTTTAACAGCTATTATTAACAGTATAAGCTAGTTATTATATAATATAACTACAATTTTTTACTGTTTTATATTATTAAAAAAAAAAGTTGCAACTTTTTATAAAGCAAATAATAAGCTTAGTTAATATTGTTATAAAAAAAAAACTTAATTATAAAATAAAAAATTGTTTATTATATAAAAAGCATAAAAGTTATAAGTTGTATAAAATGCTGCTAAATAAAAAAAGTTTAAAAATTTTTAAAGTAATTGTTGTACAAAAAAGCAAAAAACTTGCGTACAATGCTGTAAACTTTATAACAAAACCGGTTATAATGCGCAAACTTGTTAAAATAATATAAAATTGTTTAATAAATTAAATTCTAAATAAATTTAATTAATTAAATATATAATTGTTAAATTATTTAAAATTAATTGTATAAAAGTTTAAAAAGTAAAAAACTTGCTTGTATATAAAACTAACTTATAAAATACGTTATATTAAAAAAGCTTAAAATTATAAATAAATTTAATAATTAATTAAAATTGTAAAATATATTTTTTTATGTATTAATTTTTTTTTTAAATTTAAATATAAAAGTTGTTATATGCCATATTTATATTTTAAAACTAATAAAATTATTTAAATATATTATAACGCATTTCCCACTTAAACAGGTTACCTAATTAACCGGGTCACTTTAAAACCTATATAAAAATCAATATTTAATTCTTTAATAACTTAACAAATATTATAGCTTAAAATGCAGTTTAAAATTCTAAACTAATAACTTATTAAAAAATTTAAAAATATTTTTATTTAAAGCTTTATAAAAAACCACGCTAAAATTTTACCGTGGTTTTTAATATAGCTATAAATAAAATAGCGAGAAAATTAAAAAAGATATTTTTAAATTCTTTATTAAGTTATTAGTTTAGAATTTTAAACTGCATTTTAATAGCTATAATATTTGTTAAGTTATTAAAGAATTAAATATCGATTTTTATATGGGTTTTAAGGTAACCCGTTTAAGTAAGAAATGCGTTATAATTATTATAAAGCTGCTATAATAGTTTATAAAAGTATTAAACAATATTTAAAACTTATAAATAAAAAGCAAAAATTTTTTTAAAAGCGTTATTATTATTAAAAGTATAAATATTAAAAAAGCTAAAAAATTCGTTAAAAATACAGCTTTATAAAATTAAAATAATAATACAAATTAAATAAATTATATAATAAGCTAAAAGCAATTAAAATAGTAATAAATAAAGTTAAATAAAGCTTAATATTTTTTTTAAAGCTTTAAAACAAAGCTTTAAATATTTTATTTAAAATTTTAAATAATATATTAGTAATAATTATTTATATAACTTGCTGTTATTTTTAACAATATAATAAATTATTAAGTATAAAAGCTTAAGCGCGCTTTTATTAATAATATAAAAACATTTTTAAAAATAGTTAAATAATATTAGTTATTAAAAAAAGTTTTAAAACAATATATAATAAAAAATTGTTATAAAAGTTAAAAATAATATAAATATTAATATAAAAGTAATAAAAAAAATAAAAAAAAATAGCAAAAAAAAAAATAAAAAAGTAATAAGCAACGTTAATAATTAATTTTTAAGCTAATAAAAAAGCAAAAAAAAGTTATGCTTATATATTAATTTTTATGCCTGTGTATTAATTTTTAATAATTATACCGGTTTAGTTTAATGTAGCGCTCGCTTGTTTATAATGCTTGCTTATTAATTACGTTTTATATAACACGTATTTTAAACGTATAAAAACAATTATTATTTATAAAAATATTGTAAAAAAAAATGATTTATAATTTTAATAAAACAAAGTTTATAATAAACATAATTATAATAAATACTAAAATATAAAATAAATTTAAGCAAGCTTAGCAAAATAATTAAAATTAAATTATAGTTATTTGTTTAATTAATTTTTAAAGTTAAACAGTGCTACTTTTTATTATTTTTAAAAAAAAAAACTTATTTTTAATTTTAATATTACAATATTTTAATATTATTTAATTAGTTAAACAATTAGTTAAAATATTAAAAAAGCATAAAAACATATAAAACTTTAGTTATTAAAGTAATGCGTGTAATATATATTTAATTTGTTTTATTTTTAAGTGTATAACGTTGTTACACTTGTTTATATAACTTAAAAATAGCTTATAGCTATAATAATAAGCTAATAAAAAAAGTTGTTAACGTTTTTTATAAAAGTATTAACAAAATAACTAACGTATCTTTTAATTAAACGGGCCACCTAATTAAATAGGCCACCCCATTTCCTATATAAAAATATACTAAAAAAGTTTGTGCACTTAAGCGAATATTAAGGCTAGGGCTTAATAATTAATACTGTTAAATTTGTAATTAAATAGCGAATTTAATAGTATTTTTATTTATTTTGTAGCTATTTTATTTAAGCGTATAGCTTTAAAAAACAAATTTGCAAAAATTAATTTAGCGTGGTTTTTAATAGCGCTTTAAATAAAATAGCTACAAAATAAATAAAAATATTATTAAATTTGTTATTTAATTACAAATTTAACAGTATTAATTATTAAACCCTAGCCCTAATATTCGCTTAAGTGCACAAACTTTTTTAATATATTTTTATATGGGAAATAAGGTGGCCCATTTAATTAAGTGGCCCGTTTAATTAGGAGATACGTTATTTTTATTATAAATAATATGGTTTTTTTTTAATTTATTAATACGCTTGTTTTTTATATACATTTTTTAATAACTTTTATTATGCTGTAAATATTTAGTTGTTTATAAATGCGTAAAGTTTAAGCTTTTTTTTATAAACGTAAATTATGGTGTAATGTATACACCCGGCTTATTTCACTATATAACCTTACAAAAATATTATTTAGCTATTTGCTAAAAACACTACCTTTTACTACTGTTACTATTACCGTTATTGCTATTGTTACTGTTAAAATAAAGAACTGCAGGCACTACATTTAGGTGTGGTGTAGTTTGGTTAGTTTGGTTAGTTTAGTGCTATATAACTAGTTGGCTATATTAGCTAGCTGGATTGGATCTTAGATCTTGGATCCTAGGTCACGTGCCATTATGTCGGTTTACCAACCTAACACTTATTAAAGCGCACTATTTCAAAGGCTTTCGCCCTGCTAAATAGTGTAAGCAATAAGTAAAGTTATGGCTACCTAACCTGCAGGTTAAAAGAAGTAAATAAAGGAGCTTTCGGCCTTGCAAACCTTATAAACTTAATTAGCTATTAACCCTTTGCGATTAAAGGCGCAAAAGTTAATTGAAAAAACATTGCTTCTATTTGGTTTAATGGCATTGGTGTAATCTTTTAATTCGCACTGTGAAAAAGGTCGGCTATTCGACTACCTACTACGCTAAAAGGATTTGCTATTCTGTAAGGTCCTGGTTACTATTCGGCATTTACCTTACATTGTGGCACCCACGTTTAACAGTTACTACTTAAAATAACTTTATTACTAAAGTTAATAACATAGCCGAAAAAGCTTTAACTATATACTTAACCTCCGTACATAATAGCGTTGCCTTTATTTATTAAACTTGTGTAACAAGCTTAATAAATAACTAAGCTTTAAAAGTTATTAACTACAGCTTTACAGAAAAACAATAACAAGCATGTTGTAAAAAGGTTAATTATAAGTTTTTTGGAAAGGTAAAGCGTTTAATTATTACTAACATGCAACGTAAAAAAAATTAAAAGAAAAAGGTTAAACAATAAAAACTTAATAACAAGCTTATAAAGTAGCCTTAAAAAGTAAAGTAGGGTTTGCCAAGTTAGTTTAAAAAGAAATGCCTATGGCAATAAATGTATTTAGTAGTGAATAGTTTCAATAGTCTTATTTCAGTAGTATTGGTGTTGGTGTTGGTGTTGAATTGTCGGAAAGTCGGAAATTAGCCTGACCGGGATTCGTGCCTGGCCGGAATTGGAGGCTAATACGTTAGAGGGCTGAAAGGCATCGGGCCGCAGATAACTTCGCGTTGACCCTTCCGACCCATCTGCATCGTAAAGGCCTGATAGATACTTCGCAAATTCGAGGTGAGCAGAAGCCACACTGCGCAGGTGTTTGACGCCGATCACAACCATAGATTCCCTGTCAATTAGCCCCTTTACACTTTTACCCTGAGCTTCGAACTCTGCAAAAGCCGCGGCTGTCTGACATGCGTTTCGGATTTGTCGTCCATTCCACCTTGCTTGAGGGTGGTCGTTGTAGTATATCTTTGCGTAGTCTACTAAGTCAAATATATCTACGAAGAGCTTTCTGCCCCTGCTTGAGAAGTCTCGCTTAATTCGAGCCCAATTCTGCTGGAAAATTTCCAAAGTCGAGTCTAGGCTTAGTTGTGGGAAGTACAAGCTCATGTGGATTCGTGACGCAACTGCTTCATCAATGTCGCCCAGTCGGTTAGTTGTGAGGAACAGTATACCCTTGTAGGAGTCCAGAAAACGCAAGAAGACTGGCAGTTTGTTAGCTGCAGATGAAATGTTTATTATGGGAATTAGGCGGCTGGATCGAACCTGTCAAAAGACCAAGGTGTGTGCGGTCATTTAGTGTTCGCTTCGCTGAAAGCGCCTCAGCCTCATCGATCGCAAGAATACAGTCCCATTTATTGGCAAGTGCAGAGTACTTTGTCAAAGTCTCTTCCACATCTCTTACTGATAGGCCAAGGTCGCCTGGAACAAACTATAGTGAGCGTGCTGTTCGGGCGGCTTGGTACCGCATGTAGGCAAAAGGAGAACGGGAGACCCACCACAACTTATCTCGAACAGTGTCTTCCGGAAGTAGTGTGCAGCCGACTCTACGAGCCCAGAGTTGCTATAAGTGATTTGGGCCTCTGTCATAACAGCGCTAGAAGACTGACCTATAGTACTAGTTTTGCCCACTCCAGGAGCTCCGTGGAGCAAAATACACAGGCCCTTTACTGCGACGTTGTCAGATAATGATCGGCGGGGGTTCCGGGGAAGAATTACAATTCCCACGAGCATTATGAGAGCCATTGTGCGAACGTGTACCAAGATGCTGTGCAATCAGAGATTGGATCACGGCCTCATGGCCATGTGGCAAGACGAGATGATTGAAGCCGCCTGTTTCAGACGTTGCGACAGCACCCAAATTTGCGAGATCTAGCTTCTCTATGATTTGGTTAGTACTCGCCAGATTAGATCCATGAGAGCAGGCAAGGTTTATGGTTACTGCATCGTGATAATAGCGTAGATATATTGCCGCGTAAAGGCAAAAAGAGAAAAGGAAATCAAGAAACAAGGAAACATAGATAGATACCCACCCCATTTCTGGCTTTGAAGAACAAATCCGAATACTCGACATGGTAAAATCCGCAGTTCATCTTCTCCCAGTGCTTGTTCGGGCGATGTGATGCTGCTGATGTTGCGTGGGTGTGTCATCACGGACGGTCGAACGCGATCTGGGATCAAAGCGGCAATATACTGTTCATTAAGTTCTCGTTCCACGAAAGCGTCATCCAAGACGATCTCGTCCCGGCAGCACTCCGCGGAGCAAGCTTTAGTGATGAGCTGTTCCTCAGATGGGTGTCCGACCAAATTTTCGATCACTGGCTTCCACTCTGGGTGAATTGAGAAGGCTTCCTCAAAATCAATGACCACTTGGCTAGCGACTTCCTCATTGGAGTCCAATGCGGAACCTTTGTAGTACATGTGGTTCACACTAGACATTTTGATAAACGTGCGACCCCTGTTGATGAGATCCTCCCGGCGATGAGGTTTTCTGCTATACCGAAGTGGATATACTGGCAGAGAGGTGATATCTCTTTCTCCGTCAAATTTGGGCATTATAAATTTCTTTGATACAGGTCCTAGTCGCGTGCCGTCGAAGTCGACATAAACGCAATGAAGGTTTATAGAGTGTTCCTCTGAATCGTCTTCGGTAACACCGTGGTACCTGTCCAAATCGGAGGGATTCTTATGGGGAGTGCTACTGAGGCCGATGACTCGGTAAGCTTGTCTTTCGTCTTGGTCGATCACTTCATGGCTTTGGCGAAATAGATACCAAATGTCATCAAAGGTAACGCTTCGTCGGTTACCCTCACTCAAACATCCCATCCTCCCCCTCAGGTCGACGTTGATAAACTCGAGCAAGCATTGTAAGTGCTGGAGAGTCTCCTCAACATTGTCTGGATCAGAGCTAGTACCGCCGTCCTCTTGAGCTATTCCGGACACGGCGCGAAATGGTTCTTGAGAGTTTCCCAGATCAGTTATATCTGTTGGAGTCTCTCTCCCCTGGCTGCGGCCACCGAGACCATGAATTTTTGCCCTCAACTTATGATCGTAGTTTCGAAGCTGGGATTCATAGTATACTAATGCCTTAAATGGCCTAATGATAATGATCGGCTGGCCGTTCTCAGAGACTTCAGAACCATGTATCTTTTCAAAGATGCGAATAAGCTGCGGGGAATTGATTCGTATTCGCTCGGGAAGAGGCGCGGAGCCCGGTAGGCTGTTATCCACATCTTCTAGCTGATTTGCGTTCTCCTTTTGTATAGTACTTGGTTTTCCCTTGCGAAGCGGAAAACTTGAGTCACCAAAGGGGCTGCGTGTGACAACTGGCGGCTCTCCGATCAACACGTCGATCGCAAAGATGTCGGATTCAGACTTAGGTTGCTTGAAGGCTGCCCATTTTACGCGGTTCAGTTTCGCGATAGCATGGGCTACAGGTAGAGGGCTTCGTGGTCTGTCTTCCATGACGTTCTCTCGATTTGCTTGATCTTGATCAAGGTAGCCAGCCTTTGCTTCTGGAATCCAGGATGCCCGGCCCTTAGGAAAGTGGCCACGGGGTTCTCTCAATCTCAAGTTGAATCCACCCAGGTTTCTGCCTGAAAATACCCGAGCCCGGTGTTCTAAGACCACTTCCATCTTGGACTCTTGCGCGAGACTCTTCACCGTTTCCAGGGCAGATTGGTCGGGCTTGATATCCATGCGTCGATATATCTCGTTCAACTCAGCTTCGAATGTTGGGTAGGTGATGTCCTTACGGATATGACGCTCTATTTCGAATAGTTTTATCTTCAGCGTCTGAATCTGCTTTACCAGCTCCGCATGGATATCCCATGGCGGGAGAAAGGCCTTCTCTTTGTCGCCCTCAAATGCATTTTCCTTGTTGACATCTCCGTAAACTCGCTCTTCCTCGAACTTTGGACTACTCGACTGTGTCTCTGTCTCATCTAACACGGATTGAGTCAAGGATAAGACAGGCGCATTGTTTTCTGCGGCGAAAACATGGTAGTCCTCATCTCGATTAGGAACGTGGTTGTCGGGCCGGCCCATAGATATGGTGGTCGCTGAAGTAGAGTCCTTGGAAGTTGGAACGCCGGAGCTTTGTTCAAGAGAAGACATGCTTTCAAAACTAAAGCACTGCGTCCCGATTTCCCGTGATGATGCTATTTCAATTCCAGCTTGCACACATCAGGAACCCACTGCGCAATGCAGCTTTAGATATGAAGAAATGCCTCACGATTTCTGGCAACACAAGTCTTCAAGCACAGCTGAATCCTGCAGCTGGCGATAATTATTGAACTAGCAAAAGTGGAGACTCCACCCTGCGCAGCAGGCATGGTAGCTTACTGTATATCCGTCAGGCACCCCCATTGGACGGTATCTACATCACATACAGGGCACACACACATATGCAGTAAGATATATGGTACTTGTATTAAGGAAGCGTAAGCGTTTTCGGCTAGCTTTCAGTGCGCGGCCAGTGCTAGCAGTATAGCTTCGAATTCGGAGTAAAAAGGCCTCAAAAGCTAGCCTAAAACTGCCCAGCTAGTTATTTAACAAAAAAATCAACGCAATAATAAAGCAAATATAAACAACGCAAGTCAAAAGCAACGCAGTATTATAGTATAGTAAGTAGGCAGGCTAATTATTTAGCGTATTCGAGTCGGGTGTGCTACTGAATATGTTGGTGTAGAAGGAAAGTTGTATAGTGGGTCCCTGAACCCTGTAGAACAACCCATTCTACGGTCGGCCCTGCCTTCTCTGGGCTACAAATTGTGCAAGGATCGTCGCATTTACGAAGCAGCCAGGAGGTACTACATACTCTTTTCGAGGAGGTGCTTAGCCCCAACGCTCTAGTCTTCTCCAATCCCTTTTGGTGCTACCGCGTCTGAAGTCATATCCAAGTCTTCTTCTACGTATTGACATCGGCTGCCACTTTTCAAGTCGCGAGGCCGGCATCACGCTCTATTCTCCTCAATTGCGCACCAACAAAAAGCCACAGAAATATCTCCGATCATCGACATCATGCGGCTGCTTAGGACGGATGGCAGTCTGCAAATCGACGTGCTCTACGACCATGCGATGATACCTTACGCCATCCTCTCGCACACATGGGGCAAAGAAGAGGTCTCATTCCAGGATATGGGCGATCTTGGTCACGCCACCAGGAAGACCGGATTTGAGAAGATTCGTCGTAGCTGTGCTTTGGCAGCATCAGAAGGCCACAAGTATATATGGATCGATACATGTTGCATCGACAATACGAGCAGCGCCGAGCTGTCTGAGGCGATTAATTCCATGTTTCAATGGTACCAAAACGCTACGGTCTGCTATGTTTACCTCATCGACGTTTCCTTCACCCCTGAATCTGGTGAAGCTACAGATTGGAAAGACACTCAGAACTTTGACGAAGGTGAATTCGCTAGAAGCAGGTGGTTCACGAGGGGCTGGACACTTCAAGAGCTCATCGCTCCTAAGCACGTTGTCTTCTACTCAAAGGACTGGCAATATCTCGGGAGAAAAAACACTCTTACTAGGCTCCTCAGCTCAATCACAGGGGTTGACCTCTTCATCCTTCTGGGCGGAAATCCCAGGCTTGTTTCTGTGGCCCGCCGGATGCATTGGGCTTCTCATCGGGATACGACGAGGGTGGAAGATGAAGCGTATTGCTTACTGGGTCTTTTCGGCGTCAATATGCCCCTACTTTATGGCGAAGGACAAAAAGCCTTCAATCGGCTTCAAGTGGAGATTTTGAAGCTCACTGACGACCAGTCGATCTTTGCTTGGAACGGATCTGGGGATGTTGAAGTTTATGAGAGTCTCTTGGCACCGCAAATCGCATGTTTCAGACATTCCAGTGACATAGATCCTATTCCCTCATACCGAACAAATTTGAATCTAGCTGTCAATACTGTCACAGGATTGAACATGCGCTTCCTCTTGGCTGAGCAGGAAGTTGAACAGGAAAATACAGGCGTCAAGTTGGCGTTGTTAGATTGTCATATTGTCGGTCCTCTTCCAGGGACGTATCCTGCCATCGAACTGCGTTACTGGATCGATCTTCGCGGGACGATCAATTTTGCCTATCGCGGCTCAGCAACCCGCCGTGTTATGTTTTGCGATTCGGACAAAGGGGTAAATGTCTCAGGTCTGGACTGGTCAGACTGGCCCACTGAGGGCCAGGTGATTGGAAATCAAGTCATGGCAGTGGGAGATATGAAAGGTTAGCTTCAAAATTTATATCATAAAATCGATCTTCAGCCACCTGACTCTCATAGAAACCCTCTGGAAAATCACCGGTGCCCATTCTTTGCCTCTCAAATTCCTCTCACGAACTGTCGTCCACAATGCCCGCCGAGGGCGGCTGCGTCTGCTGCTGCCATCTAATACTCATGCTCAGGATAAGTGGCTCATCTTTAACGCGTTTCCGTTACAGAATTGGGATCAAAGAACGCAAACCATGTTCTTTGACCCTCTGTCAGGAGAGGAAACTCGCCGAAGGAAAGTCATACTTGGAACCCTCGGCCTTTGTAGTGCGGGCTCTCGCGCTGTTATCATTTTCGGACGAATCTTCGATGATAAGCAACGGACAACTGATAGTTCTGACGATCAGATAGGCTTATGGTGCGCGATAGTGGGAAACCAGGGGGACCATAGTCAAGATCTGGAAACGGTTTCTCGCTGCTACAAGTTAAGTAACAATGACGACATGCTCGCACGATGCCCTCGGCTTCAACTAGAAGCCAAGATTCATGTTTTAGAGGTCTCGGAGAAATTGATTCTCATGTTAGAAGTTAGCAGATCATGCTAACCGGGAAAGGCATGGAACATGATTGTGCGACTGTAAAAACAAAGACCTCGACGCCATCGAGCATGCCATACTACTCTAGCTCCTCCGCGTTCTTCAGGTGCCATATCACGTGACTGTGTGTAAGTGGCGGCGCTCTACGGGTGACGCACATGTTGAGTGAGACGATGGGAACTTTAGCATGTAGAAGGGGAAAGCAATGTTTTTCAAAACGCAGGAACGACGGTGCGGAGACTGATCTGAGGGATGGTGAGAGGTAGCGTACGCAAAGAATTTGTTTATCATTTGCTAGCAAGACATGAATTCTGACCCGGTTGTTATTCTTCGTTATCGCCAGGTTGATGGCCTTGTGGAGCTTTGCTCAGCCCCTGTCTTCTCTATATATATACTTGTCCAAGGTAGACCACGGGTACCGCGCCTCCCGCTTGCCCTTAACTCCTTGTCTCCGGGAAAGCGCACATATGCCTTGACATGCCAACTGGCATTTGTTGGCGCTTCCTCCTTTTGTTGTCGCCTAGGGCCAACGTTGGAGATGTAAACGTAGGTGAGATAAAGCAGAAAACAGACCAAATAACTTTACTCGATCATATTTCCGCCCCCTTCTTTAACCCTCACAAGCCGAGGATCGTCGCACGCCGACTACCAGTCGTGCTTGGACCTCCCCTTCAGCTTGGTGCAGTACCGCACTTGTAAATCCTCGACGCTCCGCCCTGGAAAGGTCTCTGTGAACCGCTTATGGATCTCCTTCCATGGTAGCCCAAGTTCTTCCTTCAGCTCAAGGAGAAACTTGTCTTCGGTTGCGAATGTAGCTCCTCTTGGGCCCCCTTCGCCGCGGCGTACCTCTTGGGCCAGAACGCAAGTCTTCGATTATCCGTCGCAAGATCTTCACCTTCGTGCCTGTGCTTTTGGCACGAGTCCCAAGTGAACTACAGCTGGAAAGTCGCGACCCCATTGGCCATTACGCACTTGAGTGACACGGAGAGCTGATGGCCAGCATACGCCCAGCAGTCTTCCTGAATCGCATCGGCTTTTCCGAGGCCTTTGACGTGAATGGACATGGAGGGTGGCAGTCACCTAGGAAAGGGCTGGTTATTTGTGGAGGTGCTTTGTATTTCGAGGAGCGCTGTAATGGATGGCTCTATACAAGTCGATATATAATAGACTAACAAATTGATTCATTAGTGACACGGATCGGTTTCCGGCTGCATTATCGCTCTTTACTGTAGTGTGAAGGTATTTAGAAATAGGGGACTGCTTGCAGGGTGCTGCGAGAATTGTGGGGGTCCTTCGGTTGGTGCTTGCCAAGGTTGGCATTTAGTACTACTAATCTAGTATTTAGTAATACTGATACTAAAATACTAAAAATTAATACTAAAGTGTTAAGTTAAAAAAAGAAATTATGTAAAAATTATTAGAATTTATTTAAAAAAAAATTAAAAAAAAAAATTAAAAAGCTTTTTTTTTTTTTTTTTTAATACATTTATATAATTTGTTTATAACCCTTTTTTTCGAATAAAATTTTAATTTATAAAAATTTAATAAAAGTTTTATATAACTTATACTACAAGCTAGTTTTGCATACAAGCAAGTTTTGCACTTTTTTTAAAGTACTTTGTAAGCTAATTTTTTATATAAAAGTACTTACTCTACTTTTTAATAACTTTACAAAAAAAAGTTGTACAACAAAATAATTAATACTATTAAATTTGCAATAAAATAATAAATCTAATGGTGTTTATTTTTATTTTTTAACGATTTTATTTAAAGCGTTATTAAAAACTACGCTAAAATAATCTTTGCAAATTTGGTTTTTTAAAGCTATACGCCCAAATAAAATAGTTACAAAATAAAAGAAAATACTATTAGATTCGCTATTTTATTACGAATCTAATAGTACCAATTATTTTGTTGTACAACTGTTTTTTGCAAAGTTATTAAAAAGTGGAATAAGTACTTTTGTATAAAAAATTGGCTTACAGGGTACTCTAAAAAAAGTGCAAAACTTGTTTGTGTATAAAACTAGCGTATAAAATGCGTTACATTGTTTTTAAATTTAAATTATTAACTATTATATATTTTTAAAAAAAAATTAGTATTAAAAAGCTTTGTTTTTTTTAAAAATAAAAATTTTTGTTTTTATATTTAATATGTTATATAAATAAAGTTATTTTATATTAACGCATCCCCCAATTAACTTGGCCACCCCATTAAATGGGCCACCCCCCTGCTACGTACCACTACATAACATTATATATAAACCTTTAAATAACTTTACTAATAAAAATCATAAAAATATAAAAAAAACACCATTAAATTCGTAATTAAATAAGGAATCCAAATATACAAATATTTTCATTATATTTATATCATAACAGTTTTAAAAAATAAAAAAGATTTAAAAAATTATTTTATATATAAAAATGTATACAATTTAACAATATAATAACTTTACCAATTCTAATCGTATAATAAAATAATTTATACCGTTAGATTTGTAACTAAAAGAAAAATTCAATAATATTTTTGTTTATTTTATAACTAATTTATTAAGCAAGTTATTAAACAATACGCTAATATAACGCTAAACAAAAATTATTTTAGCGCTTATTTTAGCGTATTGCTTAATAACTTAATAAATAAAATAGCTATAAATAAAAAAAATATATCATTAAATTCCTTTTGTAATTGCGAATCTAACGATATAATTTATTTTATTATAGGAGTAAAACTCGTAAAGTTATTAAATAGTCACGTAATAAAGCATAGACGATTTTTATATGGGTTTTAAGGGCGGCCCATTCAATTGGGTGGCCAAGTCAATTGGGGGATGCGTTAAGGTTTTTAATAAAATTAATTTTAAAAATGTTTATTATTATATATAAATTAAAAAATAAGTAAATAAAAAACAGCTTTTTATATTAAATATAATTATTATAAATTTTAACACATCTCCCACTTGGATTGGCCACCCAATTGGATTGGCCACTTATCTTGGCAGTACTTTGTAATGGAAATAACTTACAAGGGTACTTCCACCTACCTTTAAATAACTCTACCAATATAAGTCCTATAAACTAATGATTAGTATATTCGGATTCCTTACTTTATAAGAAATTCAATAGTATTTATGTTTATTTTATAGCTATTTTATTTGTTAATATATTTAAGGTTTTTAACAATATAAAGATTATTTTAGCGTGGTTTTTTATACAGCTATAAATAAAATAGCTATAAAATAAATAAAAATACTATTGAATTCCTTATAAAATAAGGAATCCAAATATACTAATTATTAGTTTATAGGACTTATATTGGTAGAGTTATTTAAAGGTAGGTAAAAGTACCCTTATAAGCTATTTTTTATTACAGAGTACTGCCAAGACAAGTGGCCAATCCAAGTGGGAGATGCGTTAATATAATATATATTTTGTATAATAAGTTTTATATAAAACTAAAGCTTATAAAAACAAAAAATAGTATATAAAACATATTTAAATAAATTATAATAATATAAACAAATAAAATTAAAAAAAAACATATTTTAATTAGTAGTTTAGCTAATAGTATACTTAAATTATAACAATTATTTTTTTTTATATAATAAGTTGTTTTAACTTAAATATAAAGCTAAGTGTTGTTATAAATAATACTAGTATAATTAAAAATAAAATTATAACAAAATATAATATAAAATTAAAAGCTAAAAATTAATTAAAATTAATAAAAAATAAGTGTAAATAATAAAGAAAGTAGTATAAACAATAAAAATTTTTAGCTAATAAAAAAATTTTGTGCATTTTAAGTAATTTTTAAATACTTAGGCTTATAATAATACGTTGCTTTAAACGCAAATTATTTAGCAAGCTAATTTAAAAACAAAGTATATAGCTTGTTATATTTTTTTTTTTTTTTTAGCTGCTGCTAGCATTTTTTGTTAGTTTTAGCTATAGTTGTTGCCGATTACGCTTTTATTTTAATTATTTTTAAGCTTTATTTATTTGTTTTTTTTTATTTAAATTACTGTTTTTATTATTTATTATTTTTTTATTATGTTTTTTTATTGTTAACATTATTAAACTTGTTAAACATGCTAACATAAGTTTAGCCGTTATAAAAAGCTTTTTTATATAACTAGTTTTTTTATATATTATTAATATTAAAGCGCTGCTACGTATACGTTTTAGCTTTAAATTAGCTTGCTTTTAAAAGTTATATATATATATATATAAACAATTTTGTTTTTTTATACTAGCTATAATAAAAGCTATAAAATTTATTAAGCTATAAGTTATTTTATATTATTTTTTTATGCAAATTGCTATTTATAAATTAAATTTTTTTTATAATGCAATTTAAAGCTATTTAAATATTAAAGCTTTTTAAATAGAGCAAATATATGTTTTAAGCTTGTTATATTAACAATAACAACTTTGTTTTACTAATTAAAACTAATATAAATGTTAATGTTTTTTAAATAAGTTTAAAAGCTTATTATAAAAAAATTGCAGCTGCTTAATTTTAGCTTTTTTAAAGTTTTTATTATTTTTTTACAGTTTATTAAACTGCGTATAATATAATTAATAAAATTAAAAATAATAAAATAATTATATTTTTTTTTATTTTATTTTGCTAATTTAAATATAATTAAAAGCATTATTTAATTTATAAAACATATATAGCTACATAATACTGTTTAATATATTTGTTTATTTTTTTTATTGCTATTAACGCTATTAATAATTATTATAGTTTTTGTTTTATATTTAAAGCTAATTTATTTAAACTGCAAAATAACGCACTTAGTATTATTAAGTAACTATGTTGCGTTTTTAGCTTTTAAACATTAGTTATACTGTTTAATATTTAGCAATAAAACAATTTACTAAAAAAGTTGAAAATTTTATTAAAACTAATATTAATAACGCATTTTAAAATGCTTATAACAATAAATTAAAGTATAACAATATATTTAAATTTAATATTAAATAAAATTAAGTTTAATTAACGTATAGCTTATTAATAAAGCGCAAACATTTTTAAAGTTTAAAATAGTAAGTTCGATTTTTATTACACTAAAATTTTAAGTTTTGCTAGCGTTTTTTAAAACTAATGTTTTAAAACTTTGTTAAAAATTAATTAATTTAACTTTAAAGTTTTTTTATACTAAAAACGCTAGCTTAAATAGCTTTAATTTTTATTATTTTTTTTATTACTTTATTATTTTATAAATTTTTTAATAAATATAAAAACAATAATACTAATAATTAATATTTATTAATTATATTTATTTAACTTTATAATATAATTTATTTTAATACATTTTTTAATACAAGCATAAATAAAATGTTTAAAGTTTTAGCTGTTTAAAGTTTTAATAACTATATAAAAAATATGTTATAAATTTAACTATTTTTAAAATTTTAAAATTTAAAGTTTTAAGTTAATAAAGCTACTAATTTTTTATATATTTTTTAATTATATTGCGTTATTAATTTGTTAATTTGTTGCAAATAGTTTTTAATTTATATAGCTAGTTTTATATTAATAATACTTTTTTTAAAATAAAATTGTTTTTAATAAAAAGTTTAAATTTTAAAATATATTTATATAATACTTTAAAAAACAATTTTTTTGTAATGCTATTAATAGCTATATTTATTATAAAAAAAGCTTACAACAGTGGCTAAAGCTAATTAGTTTGTTTATTATTAATAAAGCAATAAAAATAACTTTTTATAAATTAGTTTATTTTTTTAGTTTAACTATTAGTTTAAAAATAAAACATAATTAAAAATCTTTTTTTATTTTTAAAATAGTAGTCCAAATTTAATTAAAACTAACTAATAAAAACAAAAATTTTGTTAAAAATTATATTTATAAAAGCTTTAAAACAACATTTTATTTTTTTATAAAACAAAAATACTAGCTAAATAACAATAATAATAATATTAATAAAAAATAAATATATAAGTTTAATAAATTAATTAATTATTATAAATATTATATTAATAATAGTTTTATAATAAAATGTTTTAAATAATTTAATAATAAAGTTTATAAATAGTTTTTTTATAAAGCTAATAAGTATTAAAAAAGTATTTAAAGCATTATATTTTAAGTAATATTTTGTTTTAAATTTAAAATAAATAACGCATTTAATTATATAGTTATAAACATTTGCTTTTATAATTTGTTAATAAAACTTTTGTTATAATAGTTTTAATATATAATTTTAATTAAAATGTTTAGCTATAAAATTATTATAATATAGCTTAATAAACTAAAAATAAACTAATTTTTAAAAAAAAATATAAGCTTTGCTTTTATATTATAATAAAATTTTTTTAATAAACTATTAAAGCTTTATAAGCTGTTTACTTAAAAGTTATTTATATAATTAATAATATTTAAAATTTTTTATTATTTGCAGCTATATATATATAATAATACGTAATTATTTGTATAAAAATAATACGTTTTATAGCTAATTTAGTAACAAAAATTTTTTTTGCAAAAGTTTTAAAAATACAATTTTTTATTTTAACATTAGCTACTTTAATTTTCTGTTTTAACAAAAAAAAACTAAATATATTTATTATTAAGCTTATTTATTATTTAATTTAAATGTTTTTATAAAAGCTTGCAAATTAATATATTAATTAAAACTTTAATAAACAATTTGCTTTTTTATAAATAATGTTATTAATGTTTAAAACATTTTATAATAGCAAGCATTTTTTAATTAAAAACATTATATTTTGTTTTTATATTATTAAACATATAAAAATAAAATAAAACAAGTTGCTATTGTTTTTAATTATTTATTTATAATAATGTTTTTGCTAGCGCTATTTTAAAAAAATCGGTTTTTATTAATATTTGCTTTTTAAAATTAAAATATATAAAAAAAATAGCTTTTTTAAATAAGTTTTTTAGCTTATTAAAAGCTGTATATACTAAACTATTTAATAAAATTTAACTTTTTTTTGTTTTAATTGCACTTTGTTTTAAATATTTAGTTAATAAAGCAGCAATAAAAGTTATAAAGCTTTAAAAATTATTATAGTTTATAATAAAAATAAAAAAGCATTTAGTTTTAAATAATATTAATATAGCTAAAATTTATTTTAACTTTTTTGCTAAATATAATATATTTTAAAAAGTTAAAAATTTTTTAATAAAACTAAGACTTAAAAAGTTTAGCGTATAATTTTGTTTTTTATAGTTTTTAAATAACGTTTTATATATATTTTATATAAAACTTTTTGTTTATTAAAAACATAAATATATTATTTATATATATAAAATAAAAAATATTTAAAATATTATTAAATGCTTTTTATATATAATTTTAAAAAGTAATAAAAACGTTATATAAACTTATAAATATAATAAAAAATTTGTAATAACTATATTTAATACAAAAAGCTGTTTTTTGTTTATTTATTTTTTTAACTTATATATAATAATAAACGTTTTTAAAGTTAATTTTAATAAAAATTTTAATATAAAACAGCTTAACACATCCCACAAGCTAGTTTTGCACATAAGCAAGTTTTGCACTTTGGCTTGGCGTATTTTGTAAGCTAATTTATATGCAGAGGTACTTACTCCCCTTTATTATAACTTCGGGAAAAAAGGTTGTACAATAAAATAATTAGTACTATTATATTTGTAATAAAATAACAAATCTAATGGTATTTTTTTTTATTTTTTAGCTATTTTATATGGGCGTATAGCTTTAAAAAACAAATTTGCAAAGATTATTTTAGCGTAGTTTTTAATAACGCTTTAAATAAAATAGCTAAAAAATAAATAAAAATACCATTAGATTTATTATTTTATTACAAATATAATAGTACAAATTATTTTATTGTACAACCTTTTTTCGCAAAGTTATAATAAAGGGGAGTAAGTACTTTTGCATATAAATTAGCTTACAAAGTACGCCAAGCCAAAGTGTGAAACTTGCTTGTGTGCAAAACTAGCTTGTGGAATGCGTTATTTAACATTTTAAAAAAATAAAAAAAACAAAACAATTTTTTATTATAACTTTATTAAATTTTTTATAGTTAATATATAAGCATAAACTTTTATTTTTTTTAAGTATAAAAAAAATTAAAGCATTAACAAAGCTTTTAAATTTATATATTTTTTTATTTTTTAATGTTTTATTAAGCTAAGTTTATAAAGCTGTTAGCTTATTTTATGCTAAAAAATATATAAAATAATAAAAAACTATAACGTTGTTTTATAAGTTTATTACAAAATTACTGCGCTTAAAATAAAAAAATAAGCTAAGTTATAAAACTTAGCTAAAACTTTTTTAAATTTTAACTAAGTTAAAAATAACTTTATTTTTTTAAACTATATAAGTTTAAACAATTAAATAATTATTTAATAAAACTTTTAATTATAACAAGCTTTTACAAATTAAAAAGCTGTTATTAGTTTAAAATGTTTTAATTATAATTTAAAATATTATTAATTAAAGCTTAAATTTAATATAATATTTTAATTTTTTAAAGTTAATTAAAATAGTAAAACAAAATTACTTTTAAATTTGTTATTTTTATTAATAATAATATAAGCGCAGCAAAATTTTTAAATAACTTTATAGCTGTTAATTAATTATAAAAAACTTAATAAGCGTTATAAATAAAAAAAGTATTATTAACAGCATATTATAAAAAATAAATATAAAAAAAAGCAAAAATATAATTAATATAATTATATTTAATATAAAAATTTAAATTAATATAAGTTAAAATAAAATTTTTTTTAAAAAACGTAGTATAAACATTATAAAAAGTATAAAACTGTTGCAAAATTAAAATATAAAGCTATTAACTAAATTTAAATTTAACATTTTTAAAAATTAAGCTTATTTATTTTTTTTTTAACTATTATTTGCATAGCTTTTTAATAAAAATTTAAATTAAATATAATTAACATTATTATTGTTTTTAAAACAGTACTTATTAAAGTTATAAATAGTTTAAATCTTTTAAATTTTCTGTTTTTTTAGCTTTTTAAAATTATAAGCAATTATAATTTATATGCTTTATTTAATTATAATTAAAGCATTTTATATTTTTTATAGCTAACTTATAGTTTTTATACAAATAGTTATTATTATAAACGCATTTTGCTAAAAAATAAAAGCTGTTGCTATTTAATAAAGATTTTTTTATAGTAACGCATCCCACAAGCTAGTTTTGCACACAAGCAAGTTTTGCACTTTTTAAACTTTTCTATATAATTAACATTCCAACTTTGTTATTTTAACTAATACTGCTCTAATTAATATGCTACTTATATAAAACAAATCGGATTTAATTTTTGTTTTAAAAGCAATTTGTATAAACTTTGATTTAAACGTATAACGCGCAGCAAATATTTTTAACATATTTTTTTACACTTTACTTAACCGAAAAAACGAACACAACGTAAAACGCGCTACATTTTTATATATTTAAAAATTTATTAAATCTAAAAAACAATTAATTATATAATATATAATTAACTTAGTTTTGCAATCGTTTTTTTTTAAACATAATGCTGTTAAAAATATAGCGAATTAATTGTTAAAGCTATATAAAAAAGCTTGCGTTAAAAAGAATTAAACTTTAAATTTTATATAATAATAACTAAAGCTTAAAACGCGTTTTAATTGCTAATTTAATTATTAGCGTATTTAAAACAAAAATCTAATTAAGTATTGCGTTTAGTTTGTTTTTATACAATATATAATTAACAAATAAAAAATTTAAAAAAAAAATATATACAACTTTAATAAAACTAAGTTTATAATAAACAAAATTATAACTAAAATAATTATAACAATATTTAAACAATTAAAAAAACTAAAAGCTATATAATAAAATAACTTAAAATAGTTTATAATTATTTAAATTATTTTGTTATACAGCTATATAATCTTTTTATATATTATTTTAGCAATAAAAAACTATTTTATATTTTAGTATTAAAACAGCTTATTATTAAACAATTAAAAAATTATAATTATAAAAAATAATTAAACAACAAACAAATAAAGTTAAAATTAAATTAAATATTTTAATAAACATATAAAACGTTATATAAAAAATGCTTTTTAGCTATTAATTTTTAATAGCTAAAAAAATTACTATTTAATTATTTTTAAACTGTATTATAAAAAGAATTTTATAATTACATTTTATATACTGGTTTATTTGTTATACAAGCTTTAGCTTTTTAATATTAAATGTTTTAGTTTATTAAAACAAGCGTACAGCAAAAAAATTAAACATTTAATATAAGCATATATATTATACGTTTTAAAAAAGGATTTTTTATTTACGTTTTTTAAAACGTTTAACATATTAATAACAAAAGCAAATATTTAAAAAAGTTTTTAAAAAGCAGAATTAATACTATATAATTTTAAATATATTATTTTTTAATTAAACTTTTGTTTAAAAACCTTAAAAATTAAATTTTTATTGTTTACTTTATTTGCAAATTAATAATTAACTATTTTAAATAATTTAACTAAAGCTAAATTTTAAGCTTAATATATTTAAAAACAAGTTATATAACATACAAATAGCTTTTTAATAGCTATTATTAACAATATAAACTAGTTATTACATAATATAACTGCAATTTTTTACTGTTTTATATTATTAAAAAAAAAAGTTACAACTTTTTATAAAACAAATAATAAGCTTAGCTAACATTGTTATATAAAAAAAACTTGATTATAAAATAAAAAATCGCTTATTATATAAAAAGCATAAAAGCTACAAGTTATATAAAATGCTGCTAAACAAAAAAAGTCTAAAAATTGTTAAAATAATTGTTGTACAAAAAAGCAAAAAACTTATATGCAACACTATAAACTTTACAGCAAAGCTGGTTATAATGTACAAACTTATTAAAATAATATAAAATTGTTTAATAAATCAAATTCCAAATAAATTTAATTAATTAAATATATAGTTATTAAATTATTTAAAATTAATTGTATAAAAGTTTAAAAAGTGCAAAACTTGCTTATATACAAAACTAGCTTATAAAATACGTTATAACGTTTATACTTATTATTAATGCTGTTTTAATTAAAACTTTTTTAATTATATTAATATGTTTTTAGCTTTAATAATAATAATTTTTTTTATTTAAGTATTAGTATTATTAAAAGCTTTTATTTAGTTTAAAATTAGTTTAAAATTTAAATTACTTAAAATTTTTTTAATTTTAATTTTTTTTAATTAGTTTTATTATTTTTTAACGTTATATAACTATATTTATTATATTAATTTTTTTAATAAATAAAAAGTTAAAATAACTAAGTATTTTATTTTAAAGCATAATAAAAAGCTTTTAATAGTATAGCATAGCTTTTTTAAAATTAGTTTGCTTGCTTTTTTAATTTTTAATTTAAATAAAATAATAGTTAAAAATTTTAAAGTTTTAATTAAATAGCTACTTAGCTATTTTTAATTTGCTGCTAATATTAGCTTTTAAAAAAACTAACTAATAAATAAAAGTTTTAATTTATATAAAAAATGCATTTTAATTATATTTGTATTAATGCTAGTTTTTGCTGTTTAAGCTTTAAATAAAGTTATAATATTAGTTTTTGCAAGCTTAATTTATTTTATTATATATATATAAAATGCGTTTAAAATAACGTTAAAACTTGCATATTAAGCTAATAAATATCAAGTTTAACTTTTAAATTTATTTAACTTATTTATTATAAATAAAATTTATTTTAAATAAAAAGTATTTAAATTTAAATAGCTTGTTTAAGTTTGCATTACTATTAAACTTATTATTATACTTGTTTTAATAACATTGCAAATAAAATTTATGTTTAGCTTAGTTTTAAAAATGCTTTTTTTAACTAAAAAATAAAAATAATAATAAAAATAATAATATAAATAGTTTTAAATTAAAAAAAGTAGTATAATAAAAAGTTTAATAAAAAGTGTTTAAATTATTAAAGTTTTTTAAATTTTTTGATTTTTTAATTTTTAAAACTTTTTTTTATAGTTGTTTTATATGCTTTTTTAAAACGCAGTTTATATAAATTTAATATAAACTGCTTTTTTTGTTTTAGTTATTTTTTTAGTTTGTTAAGCTTAATAATTAATTAAGCATTTTACTATTAAAATAGTTAAGTAAAAGCTTTTTTTAGTTTTATTATGTTAATATTAAAAAGATTTAATAGCTTTTAGCTTTTGTTATTATTTAAAAATGTTTTGTTGTTATTTTGTAAATAACCTGTATATAAAAGTTTTAAAAAAAAAATAAAGCAAGCTAGTTGTTTTAAAGCTATAATAATTATATATTATAAATAACTTTTAAATAAAAGCTTTAAAATTGCTATGTTTAAAAAGTTTTTTAAAGTTAAGTATAATATAATATATATTTTATATAATAGGTTTTATATAAAACTAAAGCTTGTAAAAACAAAAAATAATGTGTAAAGCATACTTAAATAAATTATAATAATATAAGCATACAAAATTAAAAAAAACATACTTTAATTAATAGTTTAGTTAATAGTGCACCTAAATTATGACAAATATATTATATTGTTAAAAATAATAGCAAATTATATACACAATTTATTAATATATTATTTAAAAATTTAAACAAAATATTTAAAGCTTTGTTTTAAAGCTTTAAAAAAAATATTTTTAATTTTTAGTTTAAAACATTAAGTTTTATTTAACTTTGCTTATTATTATTTTAATTTTATAAAACTATATTTTTTATAAATTTTTTAGCTTTTTTAATGCTTATATTTTTTATAATAATAGCGCTTTTAAAATTTTTTTTGTTTTTTATTTATAAATTTTAAATACTGTTTTATATTTTTATAAATTATTATAACAGCTTTATAATAATTATATTAGTTTTAAAATATAAATATAATATATAATAACTTTTATATTTAAATTTAAAAAAAATTTAATAAATAAAAAAAGATTTTTTATAACTTTAATTATGTTATAATTGTATAAAATGCTTTACAACATTGTATTAATGCTATAGACTAAGATTTTAAGCTAAAAAAAAAAAAAAGAAAGAGGATAGCAAAGCTTACAATTTTTTCAGAATTAGATATAGTATAATTACTACTTTGTAAGTTGTAGTCCGTGCGTTTTTTATTAATATAACAGTTTAATAATAATTTATATGTTATATTTTCTTATTAAAACAGAAATACAGATTTTGATTTATATTAATACTAAGTGTAGCGTTTAGTTATTATGGCTTTTTTTGACTTTTCGGCTATATTGTTATCTAAATGGTTTTTTGCGTGTTTATTTGCAGTAGCTGTATACATTTATTCTTTTAGTTTAACTAGTAGCTTTAGAGCTTTAGGGTGTAGCTTATGAAATTGTTTGAATGCAGCAAGTACATTTTTAAAGTTTTTTGCTAAATACTATATATTATTAAGGTTATATTTTTATTAAAAAACCTAATATTACAATGTATAATATTTTTTATGTAAGCGTAATTTTTTTATTTTGTTTACTTTGTATTCGGATTTTTTGTTAATGTTTTCAGGTTTTAAAAGCGTCTGAATTTGTTATAGTAATAAGTTGTTATTTGCTTTTTACAATCGGTCGGCATAGAATAAGTTCTTTATTTTGTATAATAAAAATAAATTTAAAACGTAGCTATAGCTTCGTTCTTTTAGAATTTCGAATAGTTTTACGAATTATAAGTTTAGCTAAGTAGTTAATACTTATATAAAAAACCTTTTCTTTTTAAAAAATACTTTGTTTTTTATTTTAAAGTTAACTAGTTTGCGCTTTTTGTTAGCTTATAATTTCTATTGTTTTTAAGCTGCTTTTGCTAATACGTATGCTATTTTTTAAACTTTTTATATTTATTTTATTAGTTTTAATGCTAGCTTTTGCAGCAGCATACTAATTTTTTCGTTTAAAAGTTTTGTTAATAGTAAGTTGCATATATTAGTTCTTAAAGCTATTTTTAAAAAAGCTATATTTAATAATAAGTGTTACAATAAGTTATAAGCAAAATTTAACGCTAATAAATAAAAACTCTAGTTATTTTAATATTTATCGATATAGAATTATAATTATTAATTAAGTTTTTAATTAGTAAACTTGATTGCTTTTTATATTTAAAAGTAGTAAGCGCTACTATTGCAATATTTTATTTTAATTAATTTATTAATCTTTTTTATAAAATCTAATATAAAAAGCTTTGCATTATTTAACAGCTAACAGTTTAACATACTAAAAAATCAATATAAAAAACAATAGTACTATGCTACTACTGTTTTTGCCGTATTAGATTTTTTACTTAAAAGTGTGGCTAATAAACAGCTAAACTTGTTTACAAAAGCTTAAACGTAATTATAGCTTTAACAATTTTTTAGCATATTTTTTCTATTTATTACTACTTGTTTTTATACTGCTTGCAATATTAATATTAAATATAGTAGCCTAAATGTTTTGTTTTAAAATATTTTGTTTTTTTAACAGTTGTAATAGTTGCATACATATTTTTTAACATTTTGCTTTAAATAAAGCTAATAAAAATTCTGCTTAATTGTTTTAATTGTTTTGTTTTAGCTTAAATAGGCAGTAATCTTAAGGTAGTGTGACTTTTTAATTAAAGCTGTTCGCAAAAAAATAATATTATTTAAGATAGTTTTAAGCACTTATAGCTAATAGTTTTTATAGCCCAACTTTTAAGCTTCATTTTTTTTTTTAATTAGTTTTATTAGTTCGGCTTTTTTAGGTGCTACTTTGTCGCTTTTTATAGCAGCTATTAGTTTTTTTATAGCTTAAGATTTGATTATAGTTAAAGTGCGTTTTTTAGCTTTTTATGCTTTTATTATAAATAATTTAACTGTTTTTCTAAATAAAGCATTAGCTACTATGTTTTTTATTCTAAGTTTATACTAAAAAATAATATTAAAGTTTGCTAAAAAGTTGGCCTACCGGACTTAGCGTATTAAAAGTATACGTTTAGTTAAAAAGTACAAAAAGGCTTAGTAATTAATAACAACGAAAAATTTTTGTTTTAAGAGCTTTAAGCAATAATACTTTAAAGTTTATATTACAGCTAACATTTTTCTGTTTTATATAAAGTAAGCTTTTTCTAGTGCGGTTATCGTTTTAAAAAAATATTTTACAGGCTTTTATTTTTTGTTTTTTTGCTGCTGCTAAATAATTTTGCTAATAACGTTTTTTAATACGTTAGTTTTTATTCGGGTAGGTTGCCTTAGGCAAAAAAATATTAGTACTAGTGCTTAGCATGCTAATTGCTTTATAGCTTTAAAAGCGTTTTTTTATTTTAGGCTTTTTTTAAACAAAACGTTTTTTTTAAGTAACCGGTTTAATAGTTCGGCAATATTGCTAGCATAGTAAATAAACATACAAATAAAGTTATATAGTTTTAAAAAAGACTAAACTGCTTTAACTCTATTAAAGTTTTCAAACTTTTAATTTATAATAGCTTCAATTTTTGCTAAGTTGATCTAAATACTAACCCTAGCTTTTATAATAATGCTTAAGTAATTTATTATAGTAACGTTAAATCAGAATTTCTTAATATTTTTTTGCAATTGAACTTTATGCAAACAATAAATAACTTTTTTGCATTACTTTTAATACTCTTTTTTCGGTTTTAAATATACTAATATATTATTAGCATACGCACTAATAAATTTGTTTAATAGTTTTTATAATTAAATATTAATAAAAAATTGCTACTAAACTAAGCTTATTTTAAAGCTAAAAAAAAAAACTTTTTATTAAAAGACTTTTTGTTAAATGCAAAAAGCTGTAAAATATTAGAAGTTAATTAATATGCGTAGCCGATAAAAAGCTTTAATAACGTCAAGTTTAAAGTATTGTTTTACATTTTAACAGTTATAAATAATACCGTTTAAATTTAAAGCTAGAACTACTTTATTTTTTAGGTATTAATTTTGCTAATAATAATTAATATAAAACCTTTGCTTTTACAAATGCGGCTTAAAAGCAAATAAAACTAGCGCTGCGTTCACTTTTATAGCTAGTTTAATAAAATTTATTTTTAGCAGCTAGTTTACTACTTCTTTTTCTAAAAATAGATATTAAATCGAAGTTTAATATTTCAAAAGCTTACTGTTTTATACTTTTTTATTAAGTTTAAAAACTATATTGTGTTCTAGTTATAATAAAAGCAGAATGTTTGCTTTTTTTTTCGAAAAAAAACCTTTTAAGTATACTAATAATTTTAAAAAAAAACGTTAAACTAAGGCTACATGCTTAAGATCCTTGTTTGCAAAAAACAATATACGCTTTTTATTATATGTTTTTTAAAGCTTAACCGCTTTTATATTTATAATTTTTTTGTTTTTAAATAATTTTATAAACTTAATAAGTATTAGTTTAGTTAGCATTTTTAGCGCTAGCTTAACTTATTGTTAACAGTTTAAGTTATTTTTAACTTGCTTTATAATCTTTTAAATTATAGCCCGGTTTTTTATTTTTTTTGCGCTTATTATAACAGCAGCTAACTTTTTTTTTTTTGCTTTTTAAAGTATGCAATACTTTTTTTCTAAAGCTTAATCTTGCTAGTTTACATTTTATTAAACGCTAAAATCGATTTAACGTTTGGCTTTGTTTAATAGTTAAATTTAAATAGCTAAAAAATATTTTACTAATGCAGATTGATTTTTAGGCTATATTAAGCATTGTTTTTTATAGTTTAAAAAAAAGTTATGCTTAGCAAGCTAATTTATGCTAATTATAACCTTGTAACTTATGTTTATTATTTAGAACACTTGGTTTTTAAAACGGCGGCTATTAATTTTTAAAGTGGCTACTAAATGCTTTTTTATTAAGCCCGCAGTTTTTTTGTAGTAGTCGGACAGAGGTATTAGTTAGTTTAAATAAATTACTTATGCATTAAGTTGTTATTTAATTTGTTTAGCTAATTTTTTGCTTACTAATAAATTTGTTTATACTTCGGTATTATATAACGCAATAGTTTTTATTTCAAAGTTATTTACTTATAATTATATTTTTTAATTAAATAGTATTAACTTTTTTTAGCTATTTATTTTAGCTAATAAAAGAAATAAAACTGTTGAAAAAATTTTTAACAGTTTTGCTAGTTTTTTAAGTTATTTAAGTTAAATAAGTTGTTATTTGCTTTTTTTTTAGCTAGCTAAACTTTGTTTATATTTGCTTGCTTTTTAAAGCAGTTAACTATTTTATGTTTTAGTTTGCTATATTTAAAACATATATTATTGTTTTAATAAACCTTTTTTTTTTTATTAGTTAGCGCTTGTTTAAGTTGGCCAGCTGTTTTAATAAAGTTAGGTTTGTTAGAAGCTTGCCGTAAAGTTTTTGCAGCTAGGTTGCTAGCCCTGGCTTTAGCTCCGCAGTTAGCGCTAATTTTTTAGCGTTATTAAAAAACGTGTTTATAATTAAATACAGCTTTAGCTACTTTGTTATAAAAGCGTTTGTAAGTTATGCTTAGATTAGTGCTAGCTTTAAAAATCTTGCTGCTTAAGTTTATATCGATATAGCTTTAAAAAATCTAGAGCTATTTGTTTTCAAGCAGCTTAGACTTTTAAACAAAGCTGTTAAACTAGAAAATAAATTAATAAATGTTGCTATTTTTACTAAGCTTAAAGCAAAAAGTTTTTAATTTTTTGCAAGCTAAAGCAGCTTAATTTAAGTTATAATAAGCTGTTTTTAAAGTTTAAATTAATTTAGCAAGTTTATTAAATAGGCGCTTAACAAAGCAAAATCAAGTTTTAACAAATCTTTTAGCGTTTTTTTTTAATAAAAACATTATATAGCGCATACAGCTTCGTTTAATACAAAAAGTAGTAAGGTTTTCTTTTAATTTGTTAGCTAATTTTTCAAGCTAATTATTAAAAAGGTTTTTGTTGCTTACAAACTTACCCGGGTTTGCTTTTTAAGTTTTTGCTTTTTTTTTATAATTTTTGTTAGCTGCGTTAATTAGGTAGCTAATAAGTTTAAACATTTTTTATGCAGCTATATTTACAAGTCTAAAGCTAGTGCTGCTAAAAGCGCTGCTTTTAGTATTTTTGCGCTGTTATTTACTTAGTAAAAGCATGTTAGCTTAGTGCTAAATCTAAGCTTGCAATTACTTAATTAGCTAATAAAAACGCTAAATTTTGTTTTGGTTGTTTTCGGCTATAGTTTTTGGCGTAAATGTTATTTGTTTTTTTTTTAGTTCAAAAACGTTTAAAAAAGCTTTTGTTTTTTATTTTTTTTTTTTTTCGATCGACTAAATCAGTATGTTAATAGTTAGGTTTTTTAGTAGCGTATTCTTTGGCGCTATATATAATTACAATTTCACAGATCTTTTTAAGTTTGTAATAAACACTAAAGAAGTTTTTTAAGGTAGCATATAGTTATATCGAATAGTTGTACTTGTTTTTAGTAATCGCGTGCTAACTAAAAAAAAAGAGTAATGTTTTTATATTTCGCTTATTACAGCAAAAAATAAGGTTTCATATTTGGTTAACACTTAACAGCAAAGATAAAAAAGCTTAAAATAGTATTACAATCGTGTAGAATGCTTTACAACATTATATTAATACTATAAACTAAGATTTTAAGCTAAAAAAAAAAAAAAGAAAAAAAACAGCAAAGCTTGCGATTTTTTTAGAATTGAATATAATACAATTACTACTTTGTGGGTTATGGTTTATACGTTTTTTATCAATATAACAATCTAGTAGTAGTCTATACGTTACAAATTAATTATTAAATTTATTAATAATTTTAAGCTTTTTTATTATAATTAAAGCTAAATTTAAAAACGCTTTATAATTAGTTTAAAAAGTTGTTAAATATAATTAAACAATTAATTTTAAACTTACTTATTTATATAAACATATATATTATTAATAAAAATATTAAAAGTTATTATTATTAAATTTAAATAAATATAATATTTTTTTGTTATATTTATTACTATAAAATTAATAAAGCTTATTAATTTAATTTTTATATTAAATAAAATTATATAACTATTTAATATATAATTAATTTTTATTTGTTTATTAATTATTTTTTTTTGCTTTAAAATTATTTTAAACTTTTTTATTTTTATTAATTTGTTTTTTATTTTTAATATATTATTTAAGTTTATTAATATTTTGCTAAAAACTATAGTTTTAATATTGTTAAAAAAATAAATATATATATAAAAAACGTTTAATTTAATATTTTGTTTTATATAATTAATATAAATAATAAAAGGTTTTAAAAGCTAAAATTTATATTAATAAAAGTTTTATAAAACTATTTATACATAAATAATTATTATTAAGTTTATAATAAAAAGTTAATCGTTATTATATAAATATAATTATTTATTTTATATAAACTTTTTTATATATTTTTTTATTACATGCTTATTAAGCTAATTAAAAAACTATTAATGTTATATATAAGCATATGTTGCACTTTTTTTAGCATACTTTGTATACTAATTTTTTTTTTAACTATTTTATTTAGGCGTAACGCATCCCACAAGCTAGTTTTGCACACAAGCAAGTTTTACACTTTAGCTTGGCGTACTTTGTAGGCTACTTTATATGCAAAAGTACTTACTCCTTTTTATTATAACTTTGCAAAAAAAGGTTGTACAATTAAATAACGAATTTAAAAGCATTTTCGTTTATTTTGTAGCTATTTTATATGGGCGTATAGCATTAAAAAACAAATTTGCAGGAATTATTTTAGCGTAGTTTTTAATAACGCTTTAAATAAAATAGTTAAAAAATAAAAAAAAATACTATTAGATTCGTTATTTTATTGTACAACCTTTTTTTGCGAAGTTATAATAAAAAGGAGTAAATACTTCTGCATATAAAGTAGCCTACAAAGTACGCTAAGCTAAAGTGCGAAACTTGCTTGTGTACAAAACTAGCTTGTGGGATGCGTTATAGCTTAAAATAATTTTTGCAAATTTGTTTTTTAAAACTATACGTTTAAATAAAATAATTAAAAAATAAAAAAAAATATTTTCAAATTTTTTATTTAATTACGAATTTAATAATATAATTTATTTTATTATAGCTTTTAAATTAAAAAGTTATTAAAAAGTAAAGTAAATAGTTTTATATAAAAAATTAGCGTACAAAGTACGCTAAAAAAAGTAAAACATGTGCTTATAATGCAATATATGCTTATATATAACGTTAAATTATTAAATTATTATATTAATATTTAAACATAAAATATATAAAGCTTAAGTAAAAAATAATAATTTAAAACTGTTTTTATTTAAAAAAAAATTTATAACGCTTATTTTTTTATTTATTAAAAAAAGTTATATAATTATAATTATATAATAGCTTTTATTAAACTTTTTAATTATAATAAAAAAATTATTTTATTAAATAAAATAAAAACAAACTAAATTGTTTTATTAATTTAGTTTAAACTTTTTTTTATTGTTTTTAAATATAAAAACAATTTTTTAAAGTTATTAGTTTTAATAATATATATAATACTATTTGTTTTAAGCTTTTATTGTTTTAAACAACTAATTAAATTTGTTTAAAGTTTATTTTTAATGCTGCTTTTAGTTTTATTAATAATAAAAATTAAAAAAAGTTTTAATTTTTTATTAAAAATAATTAACAGCTTATTAATTAATATATTATTTAAAACTTTAATATTATTATAACTAATAATAATTAATTAATAAAAGCAGTTTTAAATAATTAGTTTTCTTTATATAATAACAGCTTTATATTTATTATATTAACTTTAATGTTTTTTTTTATATAAAAAACAAATAAATTAAAAGCTAAACTAATAATAACAGTTTTATAATTAACAATTTTAAAAAATTTAATTTTATTATTATAATATAAAAAAAGTTAAATATTATAAATAAAAAGCTATTTAATACAACATTATTTATTAACAAAGTTTTTTATAATTATAATAATGTTTTTAATATTATTATACACAAGCATATATTGCACTATAAGCATATATCGCACTTTTTTTAGCATATAAAGTACGCTAATTTTTTATACAAAGCTACTTACTCCACTTGTTAATAACTTTTCTAATTTAAAAGCTATAATAAAATAAATTATATTATTAAATTCGTAATTAAATAGGAAATCCAAAATTTTTTTTTTTTTTTTCTAATTATTTTATTTAATGCGCTATTAAAAACTACGCTAAAATAATTTTTGCAAATTTGGTTTTTAAAGCTATACGCCTAAATAATATAGTTAAAAAATAAAAATAAAAATTTTAGATTCTTTATTTAATTGCAAATTTAATAATATAATTTATTTTATTATAGCTTTTAAATTAAAAAAGTTATTAAAAAGTAAAGTAAATAGCTTTGCATAAAAAAAATAGCGTACAAAGTACGCTAAAAAAAAAGTGCGACATATACTTGTATGCAACATATACTTATATATAACATTATATAACCGCTAATTATAATAAAGCATAAATAAACTTTTATTATAAATTTAATAACTAATAAAACATTTTATAATACTTTTATAAATTGTTAATACTATTTAAAGCTTAATAAGCATATTGTTTTATTTGTAAATATTATAATTTTAACATTTAAATTATTTTTAATATAAAACTTAATAATAATAACGTTAAAAACTATTTATTAAATAGTATAAATTATTTTTATAGCTTTATTAAAATAATATAAAATATATTAAACAATTAAAAACGTAATTTTTAATAAGCTTTTATTTAAAATAAAGTATTATTTTATTATAAATGTTTTAAGCTTTTTATAAATTATTTAAGCAAGCTTTAATTAATAATGTTATTAAAAAAGCTAAAGCTTATTATTTAATAATATTAAATTGTTTAAAAATTATTATTTATTATAAAAAATTTTTGTTTAATTAATATAAATAATTATATTAATAATTGTTTAGTTTTTAATAAACTTATAATTTTTTATTGCTATAAAATATATTTAAAACTAGTATTTAAAGATTTTTTTAAAAAATATAAAATTTATTTTTATTAATAATTATAAAAATTAATAACAAAAAATTTATATAAATATATTTTAAACTTTAAAATTGTTATTAACTTTTATAAAAAACTTAAAAACTTTTTATAAACAGTTTTAATTTAATTTATAATTAAATTAATTTTTTAATTTGCTAATTAGTTTATTATATTATTAAAAAATAAATTAATAAGTAAAAAAAAAAAGCGTTTTTATAAAAGTTAAAATAAGTTAAAAATAGTTAAAAATAAAAATAAAAATAATTTAAAAACGTTAAATAATAAAAAATAATACTAAATATATAATTAGTTAACAATGTTTAAAGCTAAAAAAAATAATAAGTATAACTTAATATTTAAAAATAAAAAAGTTGGTAAAAGTTATAGCTTATAGCTAAATATAAAATTGTTTAATAGCAATATTTATTATAATATTGTTTTAAGTTAACGCATCTTATAAGCTAGTTTTGCACACAAGCAAGTTTTGCACTTTGGCTTAGCGTACCCTGTAGGCTATTTTATATGCAGAAGTACTTACTCCACTTTATTATAACTTCGCAAAAAAGGGTTGTACAATAAAATGATTAATACTATTAGATTCGTAATAAAATAACAAATCTAATAGTATTTTTATTTATTTTCTAACTATTTTATTTAAAGCGTTATTAAAAACTACGCTAAAATAATCCCTGCAAATTTGTTTTTTAAAGCTATATGCCCAAATAAAATAGCTACAAAATAAACGAAAATATTATTAGATTCGTTATTTTATTACAAATCTAATAGTACTAATCATTTTATTGTACGACCCTTTTTTGCGAAGTTATAATAAAGTAGAGTAAGTACTCCTGCATATAAAGTAGCCAAAGTGTTAAATATAAGCAACAGCATGCAATTGGGTTAAATGTGTTATATTTATTAATATATTGTTGTAAGTTTTATATAGTAATAACTGCATTTATAAGCAAAATTATATAAAGGCCTTTGTTATTTTAACATAAGTTTGTTATTAAATACTCCTTTAGTTAATATACTAAATAAAATCATATTTCTTATATCTAACACACCCTTTTAAAAAGCACTCTTTAAAAAATAATTCCTACAACCAAAAGCTTATAGCAATAACCTTTTACAACCTTATAAAACTGAAATACCTTTCTCAATTAATCAATCATTTATATATTAAACTTTCCTTTTTTTAATAAATCTTTTAATATTTTTTATTTTTTTTTAAATATTTTTTATAGTCTCCGCTGTTCTTAAATGTTCTTAATATTTACAAAGTTAAACTGCTTTAAAAAAATGTTCTATTTTTTTTTTAAAAAAAGCTTTAGTTAAGCTATCAGCAATTATATTATTTATAAAAATATATTTAACTTTAAAAGTTTTATTAATAACTTTTTAACATAGCTAATAATTATAAATATTAATATAACATAGCTTTATATGTAGTATAATAATATTTTTGGTTATTAAACTAATAGTTTGCTAATTATTATATTAAATTTAAATCTGCTTATTATTTAAAATAACTTTTAGTTTTTTAATTAATTAGCTAATAAATATAAATTCTTTAGCTGCTTAAGCTAACGCAAATAACTTAGCTTTAATAGTTAATATAATTATAATATTTTATTTATTAGTTTTTTATTTAATAACACCTTTAAAAAGCTTTATTATATAAGCTTGTAAGCTTTTGCAATTAATAATATTATTTGCAAACAAAAAATTGCTAGCAACTATAAAATTATTTTTATTTTTAAATTAAAAAGCATAATATTAAGTAGTTTTAAAATAATTAAGTAAACAATTAGCAAAGCTATAATAATCTGGCCTAGAATTTAAGTTAAAATAAAATAGCTATAAAGCTTTAAAAGCAATATTTAGCTAAGTAATTATTGCTCTATATATAATCAAGCTTATTTTTTTTTAGTAGCTATAAATCTTTTGCTTAATAGCTATTTAATTATAAAAGCTTAACTTTTTTATTTTTATAAATATATATATTTTATGCAAAACATTTTTATTTTTAAACTTAACAATCTTTTTAATATATAAAAATTAAAATAACTAAATTAAGCTTTTGTTATAATTCTTAATTATTTTTATATTAAAAAACTAAAAAAAGTTGTTTTTACTAATTATTTAATAGCAACGCTTTAGTTTAAAAATAATATATTAAACAATTGTTTTTTTATGCTTTTTATAAGCTAAAACTATATTATTTATATAAATAAAAATTAAAACACTCTGTTTAAAATAATAATATAGCTTATAAAAAACAGCTTTATAGTTTATAAATTTTAAAAATTAAATAAGCTTGCGCTATTATAACAACAAAAACTTTTTAAAGCTATATAGCGCTTAAAATAATTAAAATAAAATCTATAGTTTGCAATACCTTAAAAACATACATATATAAATTTCCTTGTTAAGTTTAACGTTTATAAATATATTTACTACATTATACTGTTTTAATTTAAAGTTAAACTTAGCTGTAATAGCTATTAAAGTTTAAAAAGATTGTTCTGCTAAAATTAATACGTAAATATTTTTTTTTTCGTTAATAAGCTATTAGTTTCTTTATATAACAAGCTTAGCTTTAGACTTTTAATAATAACTATACTTATTAAACTTATAAACATATATTTATATATAGTTTAAAGTTAGCTTTTTATAAATAATACGTATATTAACTTTTTTTTATATATTTATATCTTTATAGCTTTAAAAATATAACTTTTTAGCCTGCTTAAAATGCTTTTTTATAAAATAAGTACTTAAAGCTGTATGCTATTTTAAAAATAATAAAAAGTTTTAATAATAAATTTTAAACTTAGCTTAAAAAAGCTTTATTAAATTTAACGTTAAAAAAGCTAAAGCATTTTATAAACTAAATTTTAAAACGTTTAACGCTAAAAAAGCTAACGCATTTTATAAGCTAAATTTAAATACGTTTAATACCAAAAAAGCTGCAATATTTTATAAGCTAGATTTAAAAGCTTAAAGATCTTTTTGCAAAATATTTTTCAGCAATATAAAAAATGCAAACCTTTTGTTTTAGCAAGATTTTAGTTTGTTATTAAAATAGCTTAAAAATCTTTTTAAAAATCTAGCTTTATTAGCTTTGCTTATTAGCATGCTGTACTATAACTCCGCAGTTGCTAAGCGTTCTATATTAAACGTAGCCTTCTAACAACTCTTACATATTATAATTCTAAAAAAAGTTATATAATAACTTCTTTCAAACTTTAAAATTAGATTAAGCAACCTAGTAATCTTATTAAAATTCCTTTTTTAGCTAGCTTTTTTAATTATAGCGCTAAAAAAAGCACAGTAGTTAAAAGATTTAAAAAAAATAAAATATAAAGCAAAAATTGTTTTAATATACAAGTAATTAATTTTTATAAGCAGATTTAGTTTTAAATCCTTATTTTTATTAATATTGTTTTCAGCTTCTGCTTTTTTAGCTAAATTAATCGGTGCATACACCTTTTAATTTTTATAAAAATTAATAAAGGGCTGCTAAACAGTTTTTAAATAAATTTAATAAATAATTTTAGCAACTAAAGCTTCAAACTCTTTATTAATAATTTTTAAAAAGTTATCTTTTAAAAATTTAATATTTTTTAAAAAAGTGATATTTTTATTAAATATAACATTTCTAATTATAATAATTTTGTTAATCTTTAGTAGCCAAATTTAGTAAGTAATAAATAATTAATATTTAAAAAAATAGCTAATCCAAGCTTTTAGATCAAGTTTCTTTTGTTTATTTATTTTTTGCTATGCGCTTAATATTATTACAAAGGCTTTGCATTTATAAACTTTAAAATAAAATAGTATAAATATTTTGCTTTTTTTTACAATGCTGTTTTATATTTAAAAATAGTTGTAGAACTTTTTATATAAAGTTTTTTAATTATATAAATATTTAAACGTTCAGTTATATAAATAAACAGCAGCTTTAACAATTTCTACTTATAAATAAGTTAGTAGCTTTAATTTATTTTTTATAAATCTTGCTTTATTTTTAATAATATCTTTTAATTTTTTAGCGCTTTTATTAAATGCTTAAATATTAAAAAAAAACATTTTAAAAATAATTCTTTTAATAGTTTAAAAATATTAAACAAGTTTTAAAGTGCTATTTATATTTATAATTATTTTATTATTATATTTAATAGTTAACACTTTAGTTTTATAATAATTTTTTAAATGCTTAATTAAATAACTAAATATAATTTTAATTAATAAATATGTTTAATTATATAAGTAGTAATTAAAAATAAAGCTAAAAAAATAATTTGTTATAAGCATTATATATTATTTTGCACTTTTGTTTTTTTTAAAATTTTTAAAATTATAAAAATCGATAGCTAAATGTATTTTAGTTATCGTTAGCTTTTTTTTAAATAATTTGTTAATTTAGCGCTTAATTTTAAATATATTATACGCATTATATTAAGCAGTTTTAATTTTGTTATTACTATTAAAAGCTTAGCGCATTTTTATTTTTTAAAATAAAGCTATTAAATGTTGCAATGCTTTAAATTTTAAATATTTTATTTTAAAATACTATTAAAATAAATCCTTTTACAAAAATAGTTTTTTTATATATAAATTAAGCTTGTTATACTTTATATAAAAAACAGTTTTTTTAAATAATAAAAAAAAAAATTTTATTATAAACTAATTAAATCGGTTTTATAAACAGCAAAATATTAAGCTGTTTTTTTGTTAGAAAAAGTTAGTAAATAGCTTATTATTTTACTAATATTTTAATTTATTAAATATATATAAAAATATTAAATTAATAGCTATATTTAAATAATAAACTATATTATAAAATCGATAAACCTTTAGTTTTTTTAGTTTTTAAACTTAAATATTAACTTCTTTAAAGCTTTTAATAAAAATAACTTTATTTTTTATATATACTATATTATAAAAATTAACTTTTTTAAAATTTAAAAACTTATTAATTTTGTTAAATATATATATAATTGTTTTTAAATTAAAAATAGCTAAGTTTTTTAATTTATAAATTGTTTTTATTTTATTGCTTGCTATAAAAGCTGTTTAAACAAGTTTTTTTAATAATTAGTTTGTTTTAATTTTTAATTTATTTTGCTTTGCTTTTTTTTTTTAGATTTGTTTAATCTTTTTAATTAGCTTTAAATTTAATTTTAAAAGCTTTTAAACTATTTTTTAAATAGTTCGATTTAGTATAAACTTTTTAAAAGCATGTTTTAAAAAAGCATACTAATACCTTTTTAACATATAAATTTAAATGCAAAGCTTGTACTTTATATTACTTATATTTATATTTGTATAAAATCTTTTGTTTGCAAAACTTAATGTTTGTTTTTATAATTTTTTTTTTTAAAAAGCGTATGCTTTGCTTTTTTTTGCTGCTTTAAGCCAACTATTTAAGTTTTTAATTTTAATAAAATTGCCAATCTTTTTAATATTATTATATATATAAAAGCTTTTTTTATATAGTTCTTTTTTAATTAGCTTGCTTTAAACAAACAGTTAAATGCTTACTTTATTTTTAAAGTTTAATACAATCTTTATATAGTTTAAAATTCTTTTTTTAATTTTTAGCTTGTTAGTTTGTTTAAACGTTATAACTTATTTTAAATAGCTAATTTTTAAAGCTTTTTTTAAGTTTGTAACAATATTATAAAACTTTATAAGATTAATAGCTTTATATTTTATTATAATAATTAGCTTTTTTTTTTATTTTGTTGTTTAAGTTTTTAAATCTTTTAATAATTTCTTAACACTATTGTTAATAAAAGATTTATAATCTAGCTATACTTAATACATAAAGCTACTTTTAAAATATGCTTTAATAATATATAGCTTTTTATACCAAACATTTAGCATGTTTATAAGTTTAAATAAAATGTTTTTATAGTTTTAAAACATTGTTTTAAATATTTAATTTTTTAATTAATTAATTAACTTAATTAGATTTATATATTTATATATTTAAACGTTATAATTATTTAAATCTGTATTATAAACGTTTTTTTTAACAGCTATTATTTTGGTTACACTTTGTAAAAATTTTAAGTTTATTGTTTTATAGTTTATAATTAAAAAAGATTTTATAGCTAATGCCAGCGTTATTACTACTTTTAAATAATCTTTAATCTTAAATATAATTAGTTGTTTTAGCCATAATATTTTTATTTTAAAATCTAATATAATATAATCTTATAAATCCAAACTAACTGCTTTGCTTTTAAGCTTTTTATTTTAAAAATAAAAATTGTTTGCATTTTTAAACGCAATTTTAACGTTTTAATTAGTTAGTTTCTGCATATTAATCGCTTAATTAAGCTAATAGCTATTTAATTAATAGTTTAATATAACAATAAAACTTTTAATTGTTAAATATAAGCAACAGCATGCAATTAGGTTAAATATATTATATTTATTAATGTGTTATTATAAGTCTCATGTAGTAGTAACTGCATTTATAAGCAGAATTATATAGGGGCCCCTGTCATCCTAACATAGGTCCATTATTAAATACTTCTTTAGTCAATATACCAAATAAGATCATATCCCTTATATTTGACACAAAGTGCAAAACTTGCTTGTGTGCAAAACTAGCTTGTGGGATGCGTTAACTAGTATATAATATTAGCGCTAAATTTACAATACAACTAGTTTTTATATATAGCTTAATTAAGTTTATTAGTTTAAACTTATTTTAATAAATAGTTATAATTTGTTTTTAATTAATGCTTAAAAATTACTTTATAACAGTTTAAACAATAAAAAATAATTTATAAATTTTAGCAAATTTATAAATTGCGTTAACGCTATTTAATTAAGTTAAATAAAGCGTTGTTTTTTTTTTTTTTCTGTTTTAGCTTTTGCTAAAAAATTTTCTTTTTAAACAAAAAAGCTGTACTAACTATATTAGCTTATACTTGTTTTTCTAGTTGTTTTAAAGCGTTTTTAGTGCGTATATATACTAAAAAAAAGCTTAAAATTATAATTAAACTGTTTTAGCTTAAAAGTTCGGCTAATAAAAATAAAGTTAACTAGCTTATCAGAATTTTAATTAAAAAGTTTTTTAAAACGTTGTTAAATCTACTGCAAAGTGCTATTTTAAGTAGTTAAATAATAATTAAAACAGGGTTAAAGTAATATAAGTTGTACTGATTATTTAGCGTATTCGAGTTAGGTGTGCTACTAAATATGTTGGTATAAGAAAGAAGTTGTGTAGTAGGTCCCTGAACCCTATAGAACAACCTAGTAACATCGGCGTGTTGCATTACGCAGCCACTGATCAGCTCTGGTATATTGTATTGTCGGCTTAAAAGAACCATGCAGCACTGCCCATGAGGCATTCACCAAGGCAGGATAATGGTTGGATAGTAATCGGCAACGTAATTGGCAACACAGCCTGCAGCTCGTATCAAATGTAGTGGACAGAAACGAAAATATAGGAGAATAGTGAAACTGCCTAATCAACCTAAATTTACCCCAGTCAAAATTTCTAGATTGTACCTAATAGCACTCATTCCTTACCTTTCCCTCTCCTAATATGCTGCCCTCTTCACCAAGCCGACTGCAACAAAGCCCTCTAGTGAGCTTTCTAGCTGCATGCCCTTGCGCGGAATTATTAAATTCATACTCCAATTCTCTTTAAAAGGGTGTCGCGCTTAACTAGTTTCGATGTATCAGAATGGATTTCTTTGCTAATAGTACCCCCGTGATAGCCAAACCAATCATACCTTCCCTAAAACGAGCATATCCGTTCGGGGCAGAGCAACAGAGCTATGCACACGTACCGGCCTCGTTTGCGCTGCCGGATGCTCCGTTGATTGGGGTTCAGGATTTGGTCACTAACGAGGATAACAAGGATATATGTTTTGGCAGTGTGAACATCCCCCCTCATTGTCTACCCGGACCTGGCTAATCCTCGCACAGATCATTGACGTCCAGGTGCAACTATGTAACATGGAAAAGCTTAGGACACGGGGTCCCAAGCCTAATGTCTTAGTCCAATCTTTTGATATTATGCCAGAAGGCAACTATTTTGCTTTGAAGTGCGATAAGGATAAAATTGGGAGATTTAATAAAGGTCTTTGCAGAATGCTCCATGAACTTGTCTCCAAACAGCAAGTTCGTATTCAAGCGTTCGCTTCAGCAGACGATTGGAACGCAGCAATAAGCTCGCAGAATCATTCGCAACCTTCCGTTCTTGTCGCAGAGGTTAATATCTATGGTGCACGAGCAGACGCCAAAGAGGTTGGTAACGTTTTGTCAAGATCTAGGCTGTTTCTACAAATGCCTCAGTATGGATCGGATGGCGTGGAGTACCATAATCCGCATATTCTAAGAATAGAGGGATACTCAGAATTGGCCTCGCTTGAACAACCCCCGGGGCATACGAAAGCTGTGTCTGAGACTCCCACGGAAAGGAACGAAGAAGGACAAGCTCAATCAAATGACACTGCTGTGGTTGACTCAATTCTTGATTCATTATCACATCATAGTGTTTTGAAGGAAATAGTTATAGTTCCGGACATCAGGAGCACACTTCTACCGTAAGGGAAGCATGTTAGATCTTTAATTTACTAGGACTAATGTTTCTATGATCACTACAGTCACCAGAAGGAAGCGGTCGATTTCGTCTTTCGGCGAGAGATGGAATTAATATCCTCCAAAACGAGTCTATGGAAGTACAACGATGTCGATGCGGACGAGCCTTTGTACGAACTGTTCAACAGCTATTTTCTTCCTGTCCCTCTCCTTTTCTCTTTCCATTTCTAGGCTGTATACTAATATTATTATTTCGTAGTTATCAACACGTCCTCAGTGGAGCAAAGCGGCCTGAGAGAGCCGAGACTAGGGGTGGTATCATTGCAGATGAAATGGGGCTGGGGAAATCTCCCGTCATCCCGTCCACAATCGCTAGTTCCCTCGATCGAGCTGAAGCATTTGTTACTGCTGAGAATCAACGAATAACGCCTGAATCACTGGTGAAAAAGACCTCTAGAGCAACACTCATTCTAGCACCATCATCATGTAAGTGCCCACTCGGAGCGCCGAATTCTTTTTCGAGATTGCTCATATGTATGTGGCTTCCTCATACTAATGAAACTTTAGTGCTGATTGACAATTGGGTTGACGAGATCCGCAAGTATGGGCAATCCCATAAAAAGCTTCAGGGGCTTCACTGACAATAAACAAAGGCACACCAATCCTGGTACACTTCCATTCCACAAGCATCTTGGCCCAGAAAGGCATAAAGAAGTGCAACTACTCCATGAGCGACTAATAGTCTTTACCACCTATGCTACTGTGGCCGCCGAGTTCCGGCGTGGCCATAATACTCTCGGCAAGATAAATTGGTTTAGAATTGTTTTAGATGAAGGTAAGTATCAGGAACCGAAGTGACCAGATACTTTCAGCTCTCCATTTTAGTGCCACCTTTAGCCCACGACATTCGTAACCGCTCCACGAAGCAATTCCAAGCCGTCACTAGTATTCCAGCTTTACATCGCTGGTGCCTTACCGGAACTCCTATCCAGAACAGTCTCGAAGACCTCGGAGCGTTGATATCTTTTCTCAAAATGCCAATATTAGAAAAGGCGCCGACCTTTCGAAAGCTCATTACGACTCCAATAAACTCAACTTCAAGGTCTCGCTTCCAAAACCTACAGATGTTGTTACAGACTATCTGTATCCGTAGAACGAGACAGCTGTTAGACCTTCCAGAGCCTGTTCCGAAACTCCGAAGGTTGAGTTTCACACCTTCAGAGCAATCTCAATATCATGATCTGCTTGCGCAATGCAAAACAGAGATAGACATGGCGGTCAGTGGGCGTGGAAAGAGTAACATTAATTCCGCATTCCTTCAATCTCTGCTGAAACTTCGTTTATTTTGCAACAATGGTCGCTCAAACGCTGTTCTAGAGCTCGGATCAAAAGGAATACCGGTAGATCCAGATGAAGCGCTCATCTATCTCCAACAGGAGGATCAAAACATCTGCGTTTACTGCTCTGGAACTATTTATTTCATCAACGATGCAGCGGAGACGGATGGTGGTGTATTCGTGTCGATCTGCTGCCATTTAGTCTGTCATAACTGCCTCGCCCACCATCGGACACAAAAGCAGCGTTGTCCTATTTGCCCTCCTGGGAACGGATCAATGCCACAAGCAACCTTGCCACCGGGTAGGAAGCCTGACCTTTCGGTAGGGCCCAATAAAGCCAGAGGCACAAGGCCGACCAGATCATATCCATCTAAGTTACAGGCACTCCTGTCTGACATTCGCCAGAACTCTACACACAAGAGGTAGCTCTACGATAATTCCTTATTGAGTTCATACAACTAATTATTGAATGCTTCAGTATTGTTTTCTCTTGTTGGAAGAAGACACTGGACCTTGCTGGCGGGCTCTTTCAAAGTCAAGGAATACGATACAGCATGATCGACGGCTCGCTTCCCTTAGCTGAACGTGTCAAAGTACTCAAGAACTTCCGATCTCCAACCGGCGCAAATATCCTTCTAATGACACTCGGAACAGGTGCAGTGGGGTAAATACTATTATCTTAAAACTATTCCGGTAATCATTGACGATTCGTAGATTAAATCTTGCAATTGCATCCCGTATATATCTTTTGGAGTCACAGTGGAATCCATCCATCGAGTCACAAGCGATCGGAAGAGCACTGCGGCTTGGACAGACGTCTCAGGTGGTCATCATCCGATACATAATGATTGATACTATTGAAGATGTCTGAATTCATCCTCTCTCTGAATTTGGGTCCCTCACCGCTAACAAACTGCAGTGCAACGTCCTATTTCGCCAGAAGAGAAAGCTTGAACTGGCGGGTGGTGGATTTAATAAAGCGAAAGACATGGCACCTGAGAGGCTTCGGGCGTTACGAGTAAGATAGAAACAACTCAAGTGAAGTTGTCACTATACTGACAATATACAGGACGTCTTCGGTGTTGACAAGAACTTGGCGCAGTGATAGTCGGAAGTTGCTCGCAGTGCACAACCACGAATACGGACACATGGTAGCTCTTCTAAAAGGCAATCTTTTGCGCTTTGATACAAGAAAGTAGTATGATGAGTAGAGGTGTCGCGGGGATGTGGATACCACTGAATGAAGCTATTCCCAACGGGAGATCTTCGGACAATAGTGTCACGTGATCGACACCGCAATATATAGGTGATCATGTCGACTAGACTGGCGGAGATCACACACACATATAGACCACACAATAGAGCGTATTTCGTACTCCTGTAAGCTACTCCGTCGCAGGAGGAATAAAATTTCGGATAATGACCTATGATATAATTGCATAGGTGTGAGAACACATGAAGCAGCCAATGTCAGCGCCGCATAAAACTAGTCTTTAGTATCTTATCCCCCTTTTCACGATAATGTATGAGTAGGCATATGCGTAATATGGGCCGTGACATACAGTGCGCTTCCGCACCATGATTACTTAGATAGTCTTACTTCTATTAACACGGTTACGAATTTAGAGCCGCGAGACCAATTGGTTGAATAGTTATTTAGGTATCGTATTATCGGCAACGAATTGGCCGGCACAAGAAAAAAATTAAAAAAGCGTTGGGGAGCACATCTCAATAGTTTGATGGGGGTTATTGTTCTTAGAAAGCTCGTAACTGAAAGGAAACACTAGAAACTAACAAATATTTTAAACGGACCGGCCGTACGAGGATGGGTAGCGTGGACTCCTAACGACTCTCGAATTCAGATGTTTCTCTCAATCCATGGCTGGATAATACCCACATTACTCTCCTCATACACTTTGATTTCGACATCTTCGCCTTTGGCGAAAGTGTTTGGCTGCACGAATTTCCACTTCATATTCGGTTGCGACACGACAATCTTGCGCCACCCTTCATACACGCCGTCAACCGCACACAGAGGCTCGTAAAGCTTTCTGCAAGCGGATACGTCCGCGGTGCATCGCCAGACGTGTAGCTTACAGAGATACCGGCCTAGAGATGGTTTGCCATGAGAAATAATTTTAGATTGGTCAACATGTACCGTCAGAGATTGCTGTGAGAGATCTTCTACGATCGAAATGACGCCGTCACCATCTTGGAGGAGATGTTTGAGGATGGAGAAATGGGCCTACGCAAGGGTCAGATGGAATTAGGTGAGAGCGGGATGTCGTACCTGATGATGAACTTGGCCCCAAGCTTGATCTTGGAGGTTATAGTGCTCGAGAGCTTGCAGACCGCCGACTCCAATGTTCAGATATGTTGCATAAAGGACTAAAGTTTAGCGCGAATCAGTGTTGCGGTACACGGAAGTCCGAGTGGTGCTACGTACGGTCTTCAGCTGTTATGTCGCTGCTGTCAGTATACCCAAAGATATTCAGTAGATACTTATTGTCCATGAAATATTCCGACATCAAAATTGCACGACATTCCTCCACTGTTCCTGCTAGCTTTCCAAATACGCTCCCCCAAGTCTGACCAGGAAGATAATGAGAAGTTATGGCTTCCCCGCTCAATGGGTTGATTGGAGGGTTCTGCTTGTCAAAGTTGTACGTCCGTGGCGAAGTCTCTCTGAGAAGCTTTCCGGTGCCGTAGCCGAGTAGTTCGTGAATAGCTGTAGTTAGAAATCTGATTATGTGCGTAGTGCTTTTAAAGAACTTGAGCTCAGAAGGGTTAACCCAATAACAAGGGAGGTTAGGATTGTTGTTGACACTAAGACGGTTTGCGAGGACGATGTTCTTGAAACCGTGGGTTTCTCGGATGTATTCACACTTTGACTGTTAGTTTATTGATGGGAAATACGATAATCAAAACCTACATTTGGCAAATTGGCGGCTTCGAAGACGATGCTGCCACACACAGCAAGTGCTAGAAGACTTAACGTTGCTCTCTGCTATGGGGGAATAACTAACCGTGGATACTAGTAAAATCAGGAGGCTCGAACAGACTCTTCTCAAATGGCCCTTTCCCATTATTCATACCTTCGACTGCCCATGGTAGTTGTCGAATGAATGTGGTCGAACTGTCGACGAAGTTCTTCAACTTTTTGATCTCATCGGCATCTGCGATGCCTACCATAGCCTCCCACTCGGCACGAATCCCAGCTAGGTCGCGGTAAGGCTCAATGAAACCAAGTATGTTCTCTACTCGGGCAGCTATATCTGTTACCCAAATCTTCTACGACTCCTGAAAAGCTCCCAGGGTACCGGTACGAAAGCATTCGATGTAGTGTGTTAAGAACTGCGCTTGTTTGTCGTTGCCTGCGTATTCTTTTGGCATTTATAAAGCTGAACAGATTTTTCCCAGTTCCTGTGAGTGGTCTCCTCGAACAAGGAAGATACCATCTGCGAGTTTGATGTGGCCATGCGGCGGGTCAAGCTCTGCAGAGGCCTGTACCACCTGCAACAACGGCTTACCATCCCTAATTACCTTTCGAACTCGGGTGTTCTCGGAGCCAATTGAAAGTTCATTCATGACCTTTGAGACCCTTGAGATTTCATCCTGGGTTATAGGTTCCTCGCTAGTGTAATAGCCCGACTGAGTATTTTCGCTAGGGTATCCAAGGGAGGATGGTAGAACTGCGAACAACGGGTTGAAGATCTTGTCCAGGCCAGCTTTCGTCTTTGGTGAGATATCCGCAATTTTCCTGAGAGCTTCTACCGTTACGCCGGGGACGAACTTCTGGTCGCCTTCGCCCTGATTATGATCAGCACCGTGAACCACAATATCTCGCCCGACTTACGTAGAAGTTACCCAAGTTACAAAGAAACATAGCAGCATACTCGAGAAGGGATGCCAGCTCGTCTGATGTGATGTTGCATTGGGATATCAAGCTGTCCCATTCTCCATTACAAGCATGATAGAGGTCTACGATAAAATCGAAGATGTCGGGGCTTTCTGGTGATACCTGCCGCATGATGATCCTGCTTCCGTGCCATGCTGCGCGTGCAGGATAGTGGGCGTAGAACTTTTCGCGTTTCTCAAGAATATCAAATATGGTCTTGATCTTGAGCTGGTGAATTGTAGCGCCAGGAGGCGGAGCGTGGGGGCTCCCAGACGAAGACATGGCGTGTAGAGAATGAGTTGTTAGTATAATGTAGGCAGAAGCCGTAGCGGAGTAGAGTCCTCGCCCCTAGAGCGAAATGGGGATTGTTATAAATGTAGTGTCATGCGCACTAAGGCTCCAGACTCGGATGTAAGGAATATCGATGTCTCGGTGTTAGAATCGAGCTATTTCAGCCCTTGCTTCCAGAGCTGCAATCTACATCACATACAGGGCACACACACATATGTAGTAAGGTATATAGTACTTGTATTAGGGGAGCGTAAGCGTTTTCGGCTAGCTTTTAGTGCGCGGCCAGTGCTAGCAGTATAGTTTCGAATTTAAAGTAAAAAGGCTTTAAAAGCTAGCTTAAAACTGCCCGGCTAATTATTTAATAAAAAAATTAACGCAATAATAAAGCAAATATAAACAACGCAAATTAAAAACAACGCAGTATTATAATGTAGTAAGTAAGCGGGCCAATTATTTAGCGTATTTAAGTTAGGTGTGCCACTAAATATGTTGGTGTAGAAAGGAAGTTGTGTGGTGGGTCCCTGAACCCTGTAGAACAACCCAGGTTTAATGATATAGGTAGAATGATATAGGTAAGACAAGTCGGCAATCAAAAATGCCGACTGCCAATACCTCATCTTTATATATATAAACGTATAATTCCAGGGTTATGTTTAAAGGCCGTTAAAAGGATTTATCAAAAAACGTGTTAAAGTTTTATAAAATTATATTTATTAAAATTACTACAATCGGTATATTGTGGTATTAGTTTATATATCCACCTTTAAAAGCTTTAAAAATCTTTATTTTATGTAAAGGACTTATAACGTATACTTTATAAAAGCCGGAGGCGTTTTTATTATAAGATTTATTACTTCTTTTATATTAGTTTAATAAAATATAATCATTTGTGTTTTATTAATACATAGTAGCACTTAACCTAATAAGTATTCTTTAAGTGACACCTTTTTTTAATCTCTTTTTATTTTGGTTTATTTTTCTTTATGCTTAAAACTTAAAAGTATATTAAAGAAATCCTTAATTTATTGTTAAATATAAGCAATAGCATACAATTAGGTTAAATGTATTATATTAATTAATGTATTAATATAAGTTTTATATAGTAATAATTATGTTTATAAGCAAAATTATATAAAAGCTTTTGTTATTTTAATATAGGTTTGTTATTAAATACTTTTTTAGTTAATATACCGAATAACGCATCTCCCACTTAACTTGGCCACCCAATTGAATGGGCCACCCCGAAATACATACAAAAAACGTCCGTGCGCTTTTAAATAAATCGACCAA